>WSYH01003882.1:0-60184 GCA_036426205.1 Ascaphus truei
ACAGTTAGGGTCAGGAAATATCATTCTACACCACACAATTTATCCATAAAAAAATTTGGGCTCTGTAACGCCACCGCAAATGGGATTTTGAAATGAAACAACCGAGATGTGTAAATAGAAGTGCAGATTTATCCATTCAGCTTTAATTCAAGGGGTTTTTTTGAACAAAATATTTGCTATGTGAACGTTTTTGAGGAATGCAAAAAATTTTTCATCCATACAGTCCCAATTTCAGGGTCTCAAAGTAATTGGACAATAATTAACCCATCAATCATAAATAAAATGTTTTCATTTTTAATACTTTGTCGAGGATCCTTTGCAGGGCAATGACTGCTTGAAGTCTGGAACCATGGACATCACCAAACGCTGGGTTCCCCCTTGTGTTGATGCTTTTGCCAGCGCCTTATGCAACGGCGCTGTCGCCAGTTGTGGGTTTGTTTTCGTGGGCTGTTCTTCTGCCTTGACTGTCTTCCTTCTTAGGTTGTCTTCAGCAAAGTGTTAAATGCAATGGCTCGATTCGGGTTTGAGATCAGGTAAAGGTGATTACTCGGCCCATTTGCAAGAATGATTCCACTTCTTTCTTTCTTTGCCCTTAAAAAACTCCTGGGTTTGCTTTCCGCATATGTTTTGGGTCAATTGCACCATCTGTTAAAGTGCAAGCCTTGTACAATCAACTTTCCAACTGAATTTGGCTGGAACTGTATTGAGGCAGACAATCATATCCTGAACTACACTTCAGAATTTATCCGGCTTGCCCCTTTTTCTGTTCCCTTTTCTTGTTATCCTAGTCACATCATATACACACTGGTGACCCAATCACCATTGGGAAGCGATGCCATGCCCAGCATCACACTGTCAACCTGCCCTCCCCCCGTGGTTTTTAAAACAGGTTGAATGTGGTAAAATGCTTCTGGATCATGACCGTTACAAGCCCTCTCCATACTGTTTTTTCCTCCCATCCACCATCCCCCCTCAATTTTGGGTACCATTTATATACGTACATATCTATGTCACACATCACAAACACACACACACACACTATATATATATACAGGAGGCCCCCTTCTCTGTGCTGCCACATCGGCGGATCGCCAAAAACCGGGGCGCCAAAAACCGGGGCGCCGAGAAGCGGGGCCATGCTGTATATTTATATATATATATATATATTTATATATATATATAAATATATAGAAAAAAGGAAAGAGAAAGAAACAGGCGCACACCTAGTGCATTACCACAATAAAAATTTATTGAATGAACATAAAATCTTACAAATGCCCACTCACAAAAGTACAGCAAGTATAGGCATGTATGAGATAGGCTCTCATGTGCCATGCAGCTCGATCACCAGCGTCCGTCCGCAATCAATGGCGTCGTCACGTGAGTCACCTCCGTGGAACCGGAACCGGAAGAGGGGTCCTTCGCCTTTGGTGTTCAATAGGACAGGTCCCTCCAGGAAACAGACACCTCCAGTGTAACTTATGTAATAGGTTGTAAGCCGGGAGAGCAGCACACGGGAGCCAGAGTTCTACAATCAACCTGCAGCAGTGTTCATGGGCAAATGGCGGCCAAAATCTAGCCACGCCCTACGCGTTTCGTCATCAAATGACGACTTCTTCCCCTCAACCTACTACACCAGTTACACTGGAGGTGTCTGTTTCCTGGAGGGATCTGTCCTATTGAACACCAAAGGCGAAGGACCCCTCTTCCGGTTCCGGTTCCACGGAGGTGACTGACGTGACGACGCCATTGATTGCGGACGGACGCTGGTGATCGAGCTGCATGGCACATGAGAGCCTATCTCATACACGCCTATACTTGCTGTACTTTTGTGAGTGGGCATTTGTAAGATTTTATGTTCATTCAATACATTTTTATTGTGGTAATGCACTAGGTGTGCGCCTGTTTCTTTCTCTTTCCTTTTTTCTAGATATCACTAGGGACTGGTGATCCCTTCGAAACGGGCTGCAAGAAACCAAAGACACTACCACTGGAACAGGACTTTATGTATTGAAGGTTTTTTATTCCATTTTTTTTATTCATTTTTATTGCATTTTTTCTTTTTTACCTACGATAAATATTATTTTTAGATTTTTATCTTTTACATCTTTACGGTTATATTGTTCAGAGAGATTTGCCTGATGTTATGGTATTTTTTTAAAGTTTAATCATTGTAACCTAGCCCTACTTTAGCTGGCCCTCTTAAGCATATCCAATTAGCTACTGCCTATCTCTTTCAATATCATATTCATAGACTGGGATATTTACGGGCTACTTCATATTGTTTTCTTGGTTCTATACATATCTATATAATCATATATATATCTATTATATATATATATCATATATATATATACAGTGTTTCGACAATCACCAAAAATCTCCTAGCCCAAAACCAAAAAATCTTCTCTCTTGCCCCCTAGTCCCAGGCCCCTCAACCCTGCCCCCAACCCCCCCTAACCCCCGCCCCCCTAAACCCCCTCCCTAGCTCCGCCCCCAACCCCCCATTTTAAACGAAAAATATTAAATAAAATACATTATAATAAATTCCTAGCCAGAACAATATCGTTTTTTACATAATTAATTATTTTTTACAAATACTAACCATTCAGTTCCTTGTCACTTTCTCTGACTATACAGTAGGCTATATTAGCTCCATTAACTCTCAGTCTGAACACCTATCCAAGGGATTAACTCTTCTAGAGATGATAAAGTCCCCACTACTGCCCCATTCTAACCCTTATGAGGCATGACGGCATCACAATATATATATTACTATATATCCATATATACTATATAATATATATATATATATATATCTATATATATATATGCAACAAGGGGGAACTGAGAACACGCTGCAACTGCCGGAATGATAACACCTAAAAGATTACTACAGGATGATACATTCTATGTCACTCTTGAGTATGACCCTACAACTGAATTTCAATCATTGTATCATGCATTGTTGTTGGAAGCCAAGAACAATGCGATTATTAATTCATCAGAATTTAAATTCCTGTATATTGAAACCCTAGAATTCCCATCTTCTACCACCTCCCTAAGATTCACAAGAGCCTTGACTGTCCACCAGGGCGACCGATAGTGTCAGAGGTTGAGTCGATGACGTCAAACGTGTCCAAATATGTAGATTACTTTTTGAGTCCATATGTAACATCACTCAGATCATATCTGAGGGACACGCTGCACGTCATCGACTCCATCACCGCAATATAATAAAGTACATAAAGTGTATTAACAACACAGGGCAGCCAACGTTTCGGTCCTCAGAGTGGGACCTTCCTCAGTGCAGTCGCACTTGCCCTGAGGAAGGTCCCACTCTGAGGACCAAAACGTTGGCTGTCCTGTGTTGTTAATACACTTTATTTACTTCATTATATTGCAGTGTGCTGTCTCTTTGTTACCTGGATTTCCCTGATTACCCTGTACATTTTTCTATATGGGACGAGCATCTGCCTTCATTTGAGAAACCGTGAGTGCAAACTATTTTTTCATTGACTATGTATATATATATATATATATATATATATATATATATATCTCGATGTATCGCTGGAGCATTGAAACCAAAGAAGAAAACTTTCCTGTAAGATGCTAGCCTGCAGTACCCATGTACCCATGCACATCCACCAGGCCTGCTGCTGCTCTTGCTAGCTCTCTCAAAGAACCTTCCAGACTCTGTAACCTGACACCTTTGCACTTGTCCTTTGCCTGCAGCCAGACCTATATAAACCTCCCTTTCCTGTTCCTCCCTTGCCTGTTTATACTGGTTCCTCCTGCTAGGTTCCTGTATTTGCTGCTTCTGCCTTTTCTGCTGTTGCTATTGCTGTTGCGCTGTTCCTCAGTCCCAGTCCTGTTCCTGAGTCCCTGGCCTGTTCACGAGTCCCAGTCCTGTTCCAGTCTCCTCGTTGCTGACCTTTGCTTGTGAACCTGCCAGTGCTATATGCCGCCTGCCTCCAACCTCTGCTTGTGATCCTGACCACGATCTCTGCCGCCTGCGTCCAACCTCTGCTTGTGCCACCGACCATGATCTCTGCCACCTACCTCCAACCTCTGCTTGTGACCCCGACCACAATCTCTGCCACCTGCCTCCAACCTCTGCTTGTGCCACCGACCACGATCTCTGCCGCCTGTCTCCAACTTCTGCTTGTGACCCCGACCACGATCTCTGCCACCTGCCCCCAACCTTTGCTTGTGACCCTGACCACGATCTCTGCCACCTGTCTCCAACCTCTGCTTGTGCCACCGATCACGATTCCTGCCACCTGCCTCCAACCTCTGCTTGTGACCCCGACCATGATCTCTGCCACCTGCCTCCTCCAACTCTGCTGTGACCTGACCACGATCCCTGCCGCCTGCTTCCAACCTCTGCTTGTGCCACCGACCACGATCTCTGCCACCTGCCTCCAACCTCTGCTTGTGACCCTGACCACGATCTCTGCCACCTGCCTCCAACCTCTGCTTGTGACCCAGACCACAATCTCTGCCGCCTGTCTCCAACCTCTGTTTGTGACCCCGACCACGATCTCTGCCGCCTGCCTCTAACCTCTGCTTGTGACCCCGACCATGATCTCTGCCGCCTGCCTCCAACTTCTGCTTGTGACCCCGTCCACGATCTCTGCTGCCTGTCTCCAAACTCTGCTTGTGACCCCAACCACGCTCCCTGCTGTTTCTGCCACTGGGATCCACTTCAGCCGTAGATCAACTCTTGACAGTTCCCTTTGATGGTGGCAGAGAGGGGAGTGCTCCTTAAGTCGTGATCGCTGCAAATGTGATGGCCCTGAGGTAGCGAGCTTGAGACACTGATGTCTTAAAGCAGCACTGGTACCCAACAATTAGATTACTATGCATTACCTGGCCCAGGTGGTCTTCCCTGGCTCCTCTGTTTTCCCCCAATCTCCGGTGAACCCCTGGTTCCCAGTTAAAAGGAATTACATTTTTTGTAGTTTCTTAAAGCAAATGACAAACATGAGCCTCAGTCACCAGTAGAAACCCGCAATGTCTCCCGCTATCGCAGCACATTTTTATTGCCCACCAAAGTGAGCCATGACCGTGCAGTCATTTTGTTCATCGCTCAGGAATCAGGGGTCCCCAGAAATCAGGTTCAGCTCTGGAGCCCCCGGGCTTTAACTACTGGGTCACAAATAACAATAAATATATAAGATGAGGAATATGAGCTATTTAGTGTTATCCATTGGTAAAGAATTTCTAGAAATGTATAATAATAAACGTTGATGATGTTAATGTACAGGTAGATAGATTAATATAGTGTAACCCCCCTCCGAAAGGGTTACTAACAGGGCTGTTGTAAGCTGGGCCCTACCCTGGATTGCTATGGGATTCCAGGCATCACGCAGGAATATTTAAGGAGGGAGGACTATTCTAGAAGGTTAGGTTCATGGAGGACAAGAGGAGAGGAACCTTGTGGTTAGTAGATAAGTAATATTTCTAAAGTCATAGTATAGACCAGGCCCACCTGTTTATTATGTTGTAGATAGGGACATTAACTGTTAAGTTAGGATCTCTGAAAGAAGAATTGGAATCCTGAATAAGTAATGAAAACAAATATGGCACACCATAGAGGGCCTCAGGAAGGAGGGCTCCTAGGTGCCGGCGGATCAGATCTAACCGCGGATAGGTGCTAAGATTCCTCGTCATTCTTTATGGAAGTGGCAGTTCCCAAACAGGCAAAAGGTATTGGGTTAAGAAAGAAAAGACCCACCAGGATGCCCCTGGGGGCCGAGTATTTATTTATTTATTTATTTATAAAATATTTTACCAGGAAGTAATACATTGAGAGTTACCTCTCGTTTTCAAGTATGTCCTGGGCACAGAGTAAAACAAAATAATACATGGTTACAAATACAGTTACATAAATGAACAAGGTATACATTATATACAAGACATTGCATGCACAGTTAAAGAAAATATATATTATGAGCGTATGAAACAGTTACAGACCAGATTAAAGTGTGAGACAGCCTTAGATTTGAAAGAACTTAAGCTGGTGGTGGATATGAGAGTCTCTGGTAGGTTGTTCCAGTTTTGGGGTGCACGGAAGGAGAAGGAGGAACGTCCGGATACTTTGTTGAGTCTTGGGACCATGAATAGTCTTTTGGAGTCTGATCTCAGGTGATAGGTACTGCATGTGGTAGGGGTGAGGAGCTTGTTCAGGTAGCTGGGTAGCTTGCCCAGAAAGTATTTGAGGGTGAGACAGGAAAGGTGAACTTTGCGCCTAGACTCTAGTGATGACCAATCTAGTTCTTTGAGCATTTCGCAGTGATGTGTGTTGTAGTTGCATTGGAGAACAAAACGACAAATTGAATTGTAGAGGGTGTCAAGTTTGCTAAGGTGGGTTTGAGGAGCCGAGCCATATACTATGTCTCCATAGTCAATAATTGGCATTAGCATCTGCTGTGCAATACGCTTTCTGACCAGGAGACTTAGGGAGGATTTGTTCCTGTAAAGTACCCCTAGTTTGGCATAGGTCTTGGTTGTCAGGGTATCAATGTGCATCCCGAATGTTAAGTGGGAGTCAAACCATAAGCCCAGGTATTTAAAACTAGTGACAGGTGTTAGGGTGGTGGTAGCGTTGGTTCTAATCAGGAGCTCAGTCACTGGAAGCTTTACAAATTTAGTCTTGGTCCCAAATACCATTGTTACAGTCTTGTCAGTGTTTAAAAACAGTTTGTTTTGGGAAATCCAGTTTTCGAGTCTCAAAAAGTCAGACTGAAGTATGTGTTGAAGGTCAGAGAGGCAATGGCTGTGTGCATACAGGATTGTGTCATCTGCATACATGTGTATTGAGGCTTCCTTACAAGCTGTGGGAAGATCATTAATGAACACTGAGAAGAGTAGGGGCCCCAGAACAGAGCCTTGCGGTACACCACAGGTGATATCCAGGGGGTTGGAGTTAGAGCCTGAGATGGACACATGTTGGGATCTTCCTGATAGGTAGGACTGAAACCAGTTTAAAGCATGTTTCCCTATTCCAGAGCTCTGGAGTTTGTTAAGCAGGATAACATGATCAACTGTGTCAAAAGCCTTTGCAAAATCTAGGAATACTGCACCAGTGAGTTGTCCCCGTTCCATTCCACACTGGATTTCATTGCAAACTTTTAGCAGGGTAGTTACGGTGGAGTGTTTGGGACGAAACCCAGACTGGAATTGGCTAGGGAAATTTGTCTTGGTGTAGAAATCGCTTAATTGGGAGTGGACACATTTTTCCATAACTTTGGATAGAATTGGGAGAAGTGAGATTGGCCTGTAGTTTGAGACAGTGTTTTTGTCCCCACTTTTGAAGATTGGGACAACTTTGGCAGTTTTCCAGGTCTTAGGGATATGGCCTGCAGACAGGATAGAGTTGACTATGGACGCAATTGGTTTGGCAATGGCTGGGGCACCAAGTCGTAGGAACCTAGATTGTAGTAAGTCGGGTCCACATTGGCTGCTTAGTTTTAGTTTGAGGAGCGCTTGTGTAATCTCCTCTTCAGATACTGGGCTAAATTGAAAATTGTGGGCAGTGTTGGGAGGGGGTGGGACTGTAGGGATTAGTACCGATGATGGTTCCAAAGCAACAATGGGGGCCGGGTCCCACACTTACTCAGAGCAACCAAGTCAAAGTACCTTCATTTGAGTGTTAAGAGTGGGCACTGATGGACAAACTGTCTGCATGTCTGTCTGCTATAAAATACAGTGCAATGTTGTCAATAAGCGATCCCTGTCCATGGGGACATGAATAAATGACAGTTATATTATAAATGTTCCTGGTGCCCATTATTCTTCAACCTTGCTATCTCATCGCCCAGCCACCTGAATCCAGCCCCTGAGTCACGCTAACATGTGGAGTAGAAGCCGGGCAGGGAGGGTTACAATAGCAAAACCAACGTGACCCTCAGCAGTGAACAGACTAAAGGAAGAAATAAGTTAATGTTTTTACATTTCAATAATAACTTTATTTCGTTTAGCACTTTTCTCCCAATGGGACCCAAAGCGCTTCACAGTTACAGTATAGTGCACAGTACACAGCACACAGCAATTTTTACAGACACAGTCCGTGCCCAGATGAGCTTACAATCTATGTATTTGGTTCCTGAGGCACAGGGAGATAAAATGATTTGCCTAAGGTCACAAGGAACATACGCATGGATTTGGACAAGGCTCCCCTGATTCAAATTCATTTTTTATAGTCTGTGTCTTTACTCACTGAGCCACTCCTTCTCTTAATGCGTAGGTCATGCTCTATATTAGGACACATTTGATTATATTGTCATTCACTAATTAGGACTAATTGTGACTCCAAAATCGGAGCGATTGTTCATCCCAGACTCTGAGACAGGGAAAGTATGTGAATGCAGAACGATCTCAGTTCCAGAGATTATCTTGGATTTGGCTAGTTCATGTGTCTCCAATAGTTTTGCCAGAGTCACCCAATAACAAGGTTCGGTCGAGTAGACAAGCGGGAACTTTGAATCTGCTATTCTGCAAATAGGATCCTTGCAGTTTCGATGTAACAGAGACCTGCAGAGTAAGGAAGTTCCCCTTGGTAAGCTTACAGAAGTGGCGCCCAGCACCTAGTAAGCTAGGATTCCCACCTTAAACCCTGTTTTGGTGAGTTTGTACTTAAAACCTTGTATTGTGTTGTACCTGTTGGCAGCAGCCGAAATAAATTGTTTGTTATAACTCCTCCATTCTGTCTGGTGATTTCGATCCTGTGTAATTGTCCTGGTCTCATGTAACAAACACTATATAAGAAGCACAATGTAGATAATCAACTGATGTTAACTTAATTGATGTCACTGTATTATGTTCACAAGTACCAGATACACTGCATGTTCATTAAACGAGAAATTTAAGTTTTTCCTTCGTACCTCATAAATGTGTTAAACTGGTGTAATCTAATCTGAAACACTAAAATTTGAGTTCAAGGTATGGTTCAAAGTGTGTGCTCAAATATCCCCCTTCCGCTGAAACGCGCGCCCAAACACAAGAACGCCACTTTGTCTGATTGCATA
Organism: Ascaphus truei; assembly: GCA_036426205.1. Lineage (NCBI taxonomy): Eukaryota > Metazoa > Chordata > Amphibia > Anura > Ascaphidae > Ascaphus > Ascaphus truei. The sequence continues at coordinate 9,036 of WSYH01003882.1, forward strand.
ATTGTTAACGTGTTGATCCCACTGCTCCCGCTGCTCCCGCTCCTGAACGATACGATGTTTTATGAATTCATTTTTTTCAGATCTCCTAGCCACCGTCCTTCATCAGGATCCATTTTATGTAAGCGTTTTGGGCAATAATACCTGTTCTGTCTCACGCACTTTATATCTTCTTTGCTGAACACCATTTTGTAACTAGGCGCTTGATGAGGACATCACGCCACGTCACCAATTCCAAACAATATTTATTAGATTATCAAATAATTTTAAAATGTAATAATCTATTGTGGCAGACCTACAATTGCTCAAATTTTCATGAAAATGGAGGGATTTTTCTGCAAGATATGACGAAAAATAAGAGGTCCCGTTTTTCCTGAACACTGTGTGTGTGTGTGTGTGTGTGTGTGTGTGTGTGGTTTTTTGTGTACAGTATTATATATATATATATATCATATAATATAATATTAATATTATATATATATATATATATATATTATTTTTCAGGTTAATCACTCCACTGCATTTTGCCATCTTGAGACACAAGCACAGTAATTGTTCTTAAAATAGACAGGGAATTGTTGAATTGCCTATTTTGTGTAATTAAAAACCCTGCTGTGTGAAGCTTCCACAACTTCAGCTGCACTTACTTTATATTCTTGGTAGACAATAGAAAAAACAAAAGGTGTCAGGACAAACAAAACTGAAACCTAAGTAAATGTGGGATATCCACCCCAGTCGATTCATGGTTATTTCAGGAGACGGTTTTAGAGTTTTGCTTAAAGCAGCATTTCATGTTTAGAAGTGTGAGTGATGCTGGTAATTTCCCCTCATCTTCATGGAAAATGAATCCCTGCTGTAAGCACACAACGAGCCATATTCACTAAATGGCATTAACTGAAGTAAAGTGTACTCAGAGAGGGTGTGCCAACTGCCTATTAAATATAATAATACTACATTCATCAAGCAAGTACTGTAGTAAGAAAAATATTATCTGATAGTGTTTGTATACAAAAAAGTTTTATTTGGGAACTTTAAGCACTTTTTCATAGAAACCAGCTGTGGAAAATGTAATTTCCCATAAACAGGCAATTAGGAACAATAGTTTCTAAGTTCTAGCTTATTCTGAAGCCATTTCATAACCTTTAGCCTTTGTATACTTTTGTGTGAGGTTATTGATCAAATCAAAGTTTACTTTACAAGCCTTGCATTTGCGGTTTAGGACATTTGGCCGCGGCCGTTTCGCCTGCGCTTTCTGAGCCAACAGGTGAAAAGCTGAGGTTGTGTTGGTGCCAGTAACAGTTCTGACTTTAGCTTAGATACTGAGTGGGCAGGTCTCACAGACGTTGTCACAACGCCTTTGGAAAGAAATATTCAAATAATACAGACTAAATAAAACTGTCTTTAAGCCTATTCTCTCTAAACAATGTGTTGCCATTCTCTATCTATTTCACAGAGCCTGGTGCCTGGCGAGTGCAACTATTTCTCAGTAGAAAGCAGCAGTATTTGTACCTATAACAATCTTGCATTCTTGAATTAGCTCAGTGAAAAAGTGCATTTTATAGTCAAGTAGGCAGTAATTGGACACTGTGACTATGAGTGGTCCTTGTAGTGTTTGGACTTAGTCCAAATGTACCTTCTGTCTGTCTCTAACATAGGCAGACAATAGTAGTATTATTTACTGTGCTTGCTCTGTGTAATTCGACAGGCCAGCTGCAAGAACAAAGAGCCACTAACATGCTTCCCAGCCTTATTCCCACTAACATGCTTCCCAGCGCTTCCCAGCCTTATTCCCACTAACATGCTTCCCAGCCTTATTCCCAACGTAGGCCTATCTATGCTTCATAAACAATCTTCTGAAAATGATGAATTCTCTCTCCTCCATTTATATCTATACCATACTAATTAGAAGAAATCCCGGGAAAGGTATCTTTATAATGCAGTAACTCTTATGTAAAGGAATTGTAACATGTTGGTAGCCGGAAGTATTAGTGCTTTAGCCAGGCCAAAATGGAATATGATTTATGGATAATGAATTATAGGTCAGATGTGACTGGAGAAGTGGGGAGCATAGGGTTAAATTAGGAAAAGGCTGTATGACAGGGTGGAGCACAAAGGAGAAATAAGATGTGAAAAACGTAATTATTTTAGTGTTTGTGTGTGTGTGAACATTAGTATATATATAGATATATTATAGATTTTTATATATTATATATATATATACTATAATATATATATTGGGAGAGAGTGTAGAGTGTGGAGGAGAGAGGGGGGAGAGGGAAGAGAGGGGGAGAGGACAGAGGGAGGGAGAGAGAAGGAGAGACGAGAGAGAGGGGTGGGAGAGAGAGAGAGGGGGAGGACGGAGAGAGAGAGAGGCGTGAGGGAGAGAGAGAGGGTGGGAGAGAGAGGGGGAGGAGAGATGGGGGGAGAGAGGGGGGACGGAGAGAAGGGGGAGAGAGAGGGGGAAGGAGGGGGAGAGTGGGAGGAGAGGGAGAGGAGAGGGGGTGAGAGGGGGGATGAGAGGGGGGGGAGGGACATTGGGGGAGAGGGGAGAGGGAGACACAACAGCGGGTAACGGTCTAATGATAGTGTCGTTGTGCGTGTACGTAAAGGAGATAAGGATCGTGTCTAAATGAGATCAGGTGTGACTAAAGAATATCAGTTACAAACTACTAAGGGCAAAATATCTAAATTTATTATATTGCAAAATGCACATGACCGACGTTCAGTTCTCTAAAGTGACCTTTCGGACCAAATGCGGGGGCCTGTGTATTTGGATATTATAACAGTACTTTTTTACCTCAGATATAGATCCTACCACCGCGCGTATAGACATTCCAATTAGCAATGAAGATTGTCAATACACAAGCAGTGGTAAAGGATCTCCCGGTCAGCATGTGAGCAGTTGTAAATGTCCCTGTGCTGTGTCTCTCGGATGTGTATTTACCTATTTAAGACCTGCTAAGGAAGATGTGCTGAATGAACACCCATACAATTCCAAAGAGGTTGTACTTATTTTCACACAACTGTATATTAGAGCATATACCATACACACACAAAATACATTGAATTGGATTGAAAAAAAAGAATAAAAATCAGTGGTTGAATACTTAGCCAAGGCTACGATTTGCAAATTCCATGTTGATTTTTGCAGCAACTCCACAAAGACTCCAGACAACCAATCAGAGGACACGTCTAACATTGGCCAGCAATATCAATGGAGGTGAACTTTGAATATACTATCAATTACAACGAGATGTGATTGAGGCCTTGGAAAAAACAAGACTGTGACTCAAAAGGAAAGTGTTTGACCATTTTGAGAGTGTCCTGTCCTGTGCTGTCACACATAGTTAATTTGATGTGAAACTTGGACTATTGCGGTAGGACCCCAATTCAGAAGCTTCAGACAGCTCCAAAGACGTTTATGGAAGAGATGTATGCTGGAGTATTATCACAAGAGATAGGGAAAATGAATTAATGAATGGGTTTTGTCAGAAGTAATAAAATCTGTGTCATCATTATAAGGATTGTGAAATACGGCAGGGCGGATCCGGGCAATTACCGTGTAGTATGTAAGCTCTCAAACGCTTGGGCGTTTTGTGGTCGGCTTTCTTGGCCGCATTCCCTGTAGTATGTAAGTCTCATACACGAAGGGCCCGATATTCCCTGTAGGGTTTTAAAGCCTTCTTCACGCGCAAGCGCCGCGTGAATTTACTTGTCGGTATGGAAGCTTCTCACACGCAGGGCTCACATTCCTGGAGGTGTGTAAAGCTCTCACGTGCAGGGTCCGACAATTCCCTGTAGTCTGTAAGCCTCTCCATGCGCAGGGTTCGCATTCTGTAGAGTGTAAAACTCTCATGCGCAAGGGCCCACAGCCCTGTAGGGTGTAAGCTTCAATGCAGGGCCCGAATGCCTTGTAGTGTTTAGATGCTCTCACATGCAGGTCCGCTATTCGTCCCTGTTAGTGTGTAAGCTCTGTCACGCAAAGGGCTTCTTTTCCGTAGTTAAGCTGTAGTGTGTGTAAACGCTCTCATGCGCAGGGCCCCCGCATTCCTCGTGTGTGGTAAAGCTCTCAGCAAGTGCAACAATCCTGTAGTTGGTGTAAGCTCTCATGGCAGGGCGGCCTTGCATTCCCTGTAGTGTGTAAGCTCGTTTCAAGCGCAGGGCCCGCATTCCCTTGTATGTGTGGTCTAAGCTTCTCACGCACCAGGGCTCGCATTACCGTGGTATGTAAGCGTCTAACATCGCAGGGCCCGCCTTATTACCTGTATGAGTGTATAGCTCTCACAAGCAGGGCCCAGCGGGCACATACCTTGTGTATGAGTGTAAGCTTTCTCACGCCCCCCACAGGGCTCGCGCATTACGTAGAGGTGTACGCTTCTACGCAAAGGGCAGTCGCATTACTCTGTTAGAGTGTAGCTCTCACTGCGCAGGGGCCTGCATGACATGTAGTGTTGTAAGCGTCTCATGCGCAGGGCCTGCATTCCCTGTAGTGAAGCTTCTAACGAGCCGGGCACGCATTCCCTGCACTGTTGTTAATGCTTTCAATGCAAAGGCCCGGCGTTTCCATTACCTGTAGTGTGTAAGCTATCATGTGCAGGGCCCGCATTACCTGTAGAGTGTAAGCTCCCATGCGTAGAGCCCACTTTTACCGGATTGAGTATGAAGCGTATCACCCACAGTGTGCCAGCTAACAGTCTCCCTGTAGAGGATAAGCTCTTGCACGCTGAAGCTGCCGCTGGATCTTACCTGTATTTGTGTGTAAGCTCTCTAAGGCAGGGCCCGCATTCCCTTGTAGTTGTGTGAAGCTCTCACTAGCAGGGCCTTTTCTTGATTACCGGTAGAGGTAAGCTGTCTCAACTCGCAGGGCCTGCATTACCTGTAGGTAGAAGCTCCATCACAGTTGCAGGGCGACGCATCCTGTTTTTTTATGTGTGTAAGCTCTCTACACACAGGGCATTTCCACATTACCTGTAGTGTGCAAATTGCACGCGCAGCGGCCTCGCATTACCTGTAGTGGTAAGCTCTCCCGTTGCAGGGCCGCCGCATCCCTGTGTGTGTGTACAGTCTCTTTCACTCGCGGGCTCTGCATTACCTGTAGAGGTAAGCTCGCACGTCGCAGGCCTGCAGTACTGTAGAGGTGTAAGCTCTCACACGCAGGGCCCGCGATGTACCTGTTAGATGTTGTAAGCTATCACACGCGAGGGCGTCCGCATTACTGGAGAGTGTAAGCTCCATGCGCAGGGGCCCACATTCCCTGTAGAGGTGGTAAGCTCTCACTCGCATGGGCCCGCATTTCCGTTGGTTCGCGTGATAGCTCTCACGCGCGCAGCGCGTCCCGACGCATTACCTGTAGTGTGTAAGCTCTTCAGGGGCAGGGCTTCCGCCATTCCTGTAGTGTTTGTAAGCTCCACTCGCCAGGGCCTGCATTACCTGTAGCGTGTAAGCTCTCAATCGCCTTAGGGCCTGCATAGTCCGTAGAGTTGAACTATCACACGCAGGGCCCGCATTACCTGAGATGTGTAGCTCTCACATAGCAGGTGCCCGCATTACCTGTAGAGGGTAAAGCTCCCTATGAGAAGGGCCCACATTCCCGGTACGAGGGTAGCTCTCGCTCGCAGGCCGCATTGCCTGTAGTGTGTAAGCTTCTCACAGGCAGGGCTCCGGCGTATTCCCTGTTTAGTGTGTAACTCTCGCAGCCAAAGGGCCCGCATCCCGTAGGTGTAAGCTACGCATGCACAGGGGCCCGCTGGAGTACCGTTGTAGGTATGTAAGCTCTCAAAAAGGTGCTCCGCATTCCCTGTAGATGTTATAGCTCTATGCGCTAAGGACCTAGTCCATTCACTGTAGGTATAAGCTCTCACAGGGCAGGGCCCGCATTACCTGTTAGAGTTTGTAAGGCTCTCACTAGTAGGGCCCGATTCCAGTAGTGTGTAAGCTATCACACGCAGGGCCCTGCATTCTTGATATGAGTGTAAGCTGCGTCATCTGGCGCAGGGTGATTCCCACATTGCCCTGTAGTGTGTAAAAAGCTCTCACATTGGCAGGGACCAGATTCCCGTAGTGTATAAATCTCTCCCATGAAGGGCCCGCTTACCTGTAGAGTGAAAGCTCTCGACACGCAGGGCTTTCCGCTATTCCCTGTTAGTGTGTATTAGCCTCTACGCGCTGGACTGCGATTACATGTTAGTGTGTAAGCTCTCACACACAGGGCTCGGCATCCCTGTAGTATGTAAGCTCTCAGCACGCAGGGCTCGCATTCATGTAGAGGGGTAAGCTCTCAGCGCAGGCTCGCATGCCTAGGTTTAGGAGTGTAAGCGTCTCACACGCAGGGGCCCACATTCGCCCTGCGGGAGAGTGTAAGCTCTCACACGCAGGTTTTTCTTCGCATCCTGTATAGTGTAAGCTCTTTCAAACCAGGGGGCTCCGCGAGTTAACAGTTTTGTGGTGCAGGGTTTGCAGCTCCGGTGTAATATTCAGTTATCGCAAGTTATACATTCGGTTCCCATTTGTACTTCGCTGCCAGTAGATGTGGCTCTATATAAACAGAACAATAATTATAGAGCTTGTAATGTGTTTGTGTAAATACAAACCGTCGTCTTGCAGTCTCCTTTCACACAAAGAGCAGAGTTTACATTAAAATGCTTTATTATATCTAACTTACTTGAATTTGGATTTTGCCTGAAAAGTAACGATGACAAACTGTCAACAGACTTGTTATATGTGTTTTGGACTCAGCTTGGCGGAGCACGTTGACCACACAACGGCACAATGATAAGGCTTGCGTGAGGCCTACATTATGAAGACCTTCTAAACTGTGGTCAAAATGAGGGATCAGTAGGGAGATGGCCCACGTGATAATGGCCATTTAACACGGACCAACCGTTACTCTTACTGGCTACGGAGGAGCTTCGGAACAATAGGTCCTTGTACATATTTGCACAGTTCGGTACTTGTTTGATGAAATACTAGTTAGGGAGAGTTCTCCTTATGCATTGTTGCCGGGAATTTTTGTAAAGGCGAATAGGTAGTATTATTTATTAAATGGTCGGGTGGAACAATAGGTGAGTATTTTGTTTGGAAAGGGTTGGAATAATAATGGTTGATAAAGAACGATGGAAGAAATATGTAATACGATGTTGTATAAAAATGGTTTCTTTTGCAAAACACAACAGTACTATGTATATTTGGTGAGTATAAGTGATGTTGTGAAAATGTGAGCGTGTTTGTGTCCTGCTAGGGTGTCCGGTGAAGGCGGCGGGGGTTGCGAGTGCGGGGGGAAGCTGGTCCAAGTGATATTGTGGCGTAGGGGCGAGGATGAGAGCAGGTGTGTGTCGAGGGTGTGGGGGGGGGGGATGTGATGGTGGCGGGGTGTGTGTCGGGGGTGGGGGGGTGAGCGGGCGGCGGGGTGTGTGTCGAGTGTGAGGGGTCTGTTGAGTGCGGGTGCGGCGGCTGTGTGGCGCGGGTGGATTGGTGAGCTGGGGGGCGGGTGATGTGAAAGGCGAGTGCGGTGTGGGCGAAATCCGGACCAAGGCGGGAGGGGCGGCACAAAGGCGTTGAAGGAGGGGAAGGTGTGAGGCGGAGGGGTGGTGGGGGTGGTGAAGGGGGGGCGGAGGGGAGGGGAGGATGGGTGGTGAGGGAGGGGTGGGGGGGATGGTGCGGGGAGGTGTGAAAGGTTAGGGTGGACGGAGGGGAGGTGAAGGGGGGGTGAGGGAGGTGGTGCTTGGGGTTGCCGGGAGGGTGAAGGTGAGGGGTGGGGGGGGGGGTGACAGAGGTGAAGGGAGGGGGGGGGGGGGGACAGGAGGTGAAGGGAGGGGGGGGGGGGGCGGAGGTGAATGAAGGGAGGGGGGGGTGGGTTGTGACAGGAGGATGAAGGGGTGGCGGGTGGTGTGAGAGGAGGTGAACGGGATGGGGGGGTCGGTTGACAGTTTGGAGGGGAAGGTGAGGGAGCTGGGGGGTGACAGAGCTGAGAAGGGGGGGTTGTGTGGGTGGAGCAGGGATGGGAGAGGGAGGGAAAGGGGAAGGGGGAGGAGGTGGAGGAGAGGAAGGGGGAACTGAGGGATGGGGGGGGTGAGGGTCAGGGAGGCAGAAGGGGGGGGGATGGGGGGGGAGGGGGATGGTGGGGGAGTGGAAAGGTTGTGCAGGGGGGGGGATTGGGGTAAGGGTGAAGGGGGGGTGAAGGGGGGAGGGGGGAAGGGGGAGGAAAGGGGGTGTGGGACAAGGTTTTGGGGGAAGTGAGAACAGGGGGGAGGAAAGTGGGGGAGAGAGGAAAGGGGGGAAAGGAAAGAGGGGTGGAGGGGGGGAAAGTCGGGAAGAGGGGTGGGTGAGGGGGGGAAGAGGGGTGGATGGGGTGGAGGGGGGGAAGGAGGGGGAGAGGGGGGAGGAGGAACGGGGTGAGGGGAGGAGGGGATCCAGTGAGGAGGGAAGGGGGCATGGGTGAGGAGGAGGTTAAGGGGGGATTGGGGACGGAGGGACAGGGCGGGAGGGTGAGGAGGGGGGCAAGGGAAGGATCGAGGGTGGAGGAGGGTGAAGGGGTGGGTGCAGAGGCTGAGGAGGGGAAGGTGGGGAGAGGCGAGGAGGGGGGGGGGTATCTGGGAGATGGAGGAGGGGATATGGGAGACTGGGGGGGGAAAGGGGGGGACGAGGGGGGAGGTTCGCCGCGAAGGGGGGGAGGGGTGATGCGTTGGTGCGGACGGAGGGGGAGGTTGGGTGGGAAGGGGGGCAGGTGGTGGACGGGGGGAGAGTGGGTGGGAGGGGGGAGGAGGGGTTAGCGTGTGGTGGGAAGGGTCGGAGGAGGGGGGGAGGTGCGGAGGAAGGGGGGGGCTCGATGGGGGTGGGAACGGTGGGGAAGGGGGGGGGATGGTGGTGGAAAAGTTGGGGGGGGGGGAGTGGTGGCAGATGGGGGGGGGAGGTGGTGGGAATGGGGGGGTGAAGGGTGGTGAAGGGGAGGGAGGGGGTTTGGAGGTTTGTGGGGGGTGAGGATGGTTTGTTGAAGGAAGGTGGGGGGAGTGGTAGGGAGGTTGTAAGGGGGGGTGAAGGGGGGATGTGAAGGGGGGGGTGGAGGGGAGGTGAAGGGGGGGGTGGGGAGGGGAGGGAAGGGGGGGGGAGGGGGTGGAGGGGAGTGGTGAAGGGGGGGGGGCTGGAGGGGGAGGTGAAGGAGGGGGGGTGAGGGAGGGAGGTGGGATATGGGGGGTGGTGGATCAGGTGAGGGGGGTGGAGGGGGAAGGGGAGAGGGGAGGTGGAGGGGGTGGAAGGGGGGGAGGGGTGGGGGGGCGGCAGGTGGAGGGAAGGAGGTGAAGGGGTTGTAGTGAGGGGTGGGTGAGGGGAGGGGGATAGGGGTGGGTGAGGGAGGGGGAGGGGGGGTGGGTGAGGGGAGGTGGAGGGATGTGGAAGGGAGGGGAAGTGTGTAGTGGTGAGGAGGAGGGTCCAGCCCTTGTGGGCGTCTCAGGCGGTGAGTGCGGGAAAGGGAGCGTTGTGCGACTCACGTCCGATGCGTCAAGCTGGGATCGGGAGGGCGGGAGGCAGGGGAGGGGGCAGCGTGTTGTGGCCGCTCCCCCGTGACTGTAGCGGCGCCGGGGGGGGGGGGGGGTGGGGGGAAGTGAGGTTAGTGAGGGGAGGTGATCACTCCGCTCCACCGCTGAGTGTTAGCGGCGCGGGGGGGGTGGGTGAGGTTTTTGAGTTGTTAGTGAGGGGAAGTGAGTGGAGGGGAGGGTATCACTCCGATTCCCCGGGCTGGTGTAGCGGCGCGGGGGGGGTGGTCGGAGGGGGAGGGAGTTGTCAGGGGAGGTGATCCTCCGCTCCCCCGCTGACGTTAGCCGTGCGTCGGGGGGGGGGTCGAGAGGGGGATAGTGAGTGAGGGGAGGTGATCACTCCGCTCGCCAGCCTGATGGGTAGCGGGCATACGCGGGGGGGGGGTGGAGGGAAGTGAGTGATGGTGGGGGATGGGTGATCACTCCGCTCCCCCCGCGTGAGTGTAGCCCGAGCGGGGGGGGTGGAGGGGAAGTGGGAGGGGGGGGGGATGGTGATCACTCCGCTCCCCCGCTGACTTGTAGCGGGCGTCGGGGGGGGGGTGGAGGGGAAGTGAGTGAGGGGGAGGTGATCACTCCGCTCCCCGCTGAGTTGTAGCGGCACGGGGGGGGGTGGAGGGGAAGTGAGTGAGGGGAGGTGATCAATCCGATCACCGCGAGTGTTAGCGGCGGGGGGGGGTGGGGTGGAGGGGAAGTGAGTGAGGGGAGGTGTGCACTCCGCTCCCCGCTGACTGTAGCGGCGCCGGGGGGGGGGGGGTGGAGGGGAAGTGAGTGAGGGGAGGTGATCACTCCGCTCCCCCGTGATTTGCTGGGAGGGCGAGGGGGGGTGGATAGGGAGGGAAGTTATGTGGGGGGAGGTGAAGGGGGGTGAGGGGACGTGAAGACCGCTCAGTCACCCGTCCGGTGCGATCAATCAACGTCGGCAGCTCCACGTGGAGGGGGGTGGGGCGGGGTGAAAGAGGGGAAAACAGGGGGAGAGACGGAGGAAGAGGCTGTAACAATGTGAGACCGCAATGTATTGTAACAGTTGGTGTGGGTGTGATGTACGGGGTGTGTGTGTGTTGTGTGTGTGTGGGTGTGTGTGTGTGGCTGTGTGTGGTGTGTCTGTGGTGTTTTTTTTGTGTGTGGGTGGTGGTCGTGTGTTGTGTGTCGTGTGTGTTGTGTGTGGTTATTTTTTTTTGGACCTTTGTCGCCGCCGTCAATCACCTCAGGCCAATGAGAGGTGTGGGGGGTGGGCCAAGGGGGTGGTGTGAGTGTGTGAGCCCAATGAGAGGTGTGCGGGGGCGGGCGGCCCAAGGGACCAATGAGATTGCCGCTAGGGACACCGGACATCCAGGCAGGCAAACATACAGTGCTTTCACTAATATAGTATAAAGATTGTTAATCAATAGAGCTGTTGCCTTTGTGAAAACCTTAAATACATTAAATATTGCACAGGAGCAGAGACCCCGAATACGGATTAACTTGTAGGTGTAACACTCCGACCCCCACGGCTAAAAGAGAAGGGGGTCACACCAAAAAATGAACAGTCCCAATTGTATTACTGCCTCATTAAGTAGAAATATACTTGTGGGTGTGAGGGTGTGTGGGTGCTCAGCAGTTACCTTGTTCTTCTCAGGGTGCTGAGGGTCCATGCAGGCTCTTAGAAGGACTGAAATTAAGGAAAAAGGGCACCAAGAACTTTTAACTCTTTATTAAACAGCCACTTGCAGAAACAGCCCACCTCTGTTGCTGGGCAGATTAAAGGGTGGGCTAAACATTATTATAAAGTCACACCATATCAGGTGACCTTCTCGCAACTTCCAGATGTAGGGCGGTGCCAGACACTAACCTTTACAGTGGTACACTAAATACACAAATGCAACAACTAGGCCCGGTAAGGAATTAACCCCTTACCTCCCTGTAGGGGCCATGACTCACTAGGATCAAATTATGCTACATAAGTATTAACTATTTGTGCCACTCCCCTCGGTTAAACGGTGCCTGGGAAATGTGCTTACACGTGATTTACATATGGGTTACTATATTTTGCTAACTTTGGGTAGGTCTGTTGGAGTTTGTGATGCCTTTTTTTAGACCAACATGAGAGCTCTGTACAGATAAAATATAACTGATAATAATGTACAGAGCTTTTAAAAGCTCATAGATCTCTTCTTCAAGTGTCAGAACACTTAAAGCATGATTCTGCTCTTTTGTTTTTGTTTTTTACTTTAAGAGATCTCTCCTTGTCATTTCCAACATTTTTTTTCCCAATCAGATGCTCCATTCGGAATATGTAAACGCTTGAAATATGAAATGTTTGGGATGCTAAAATGGAACTAAGGATTACCATGGTAACCTCAGAAGCTAGTCAGACATGCTAAGCTCTCCTCCTTCTCTTCTTCTCTCACCACACCTCCTCCTCTTCTTCCTCTCTCACCCCTTCCTCCTCCACGTCCTCTCATCTTCTTACCAATGCCTACCTAGCTTCGGTGAAGCAGGGCAGCGGAGGAGGACGGCGGGTGGTGCGGGAGAGGAGGACAGCGGGCAACGGTGGAAGAAGAGGACTGAGGACCACGGAGCAGAGCAGGATGGTCGGGGACGAGTGTGCGGTAGCAGCGGCAGACACCGGAATTCAGTGAAGTCTTTTGGGTCGAACCACTGGGGCACACTCCTATCCAGCTGTCCTCCTCTACTGCCCTGCTCCAACGATCCTCCATCCTCTTCTCCTGCAATCACCATTGCCTGCTGTCTTCCTCCTCCTCTGCCGCACTGCTTCGATCCTGCCGTCCTCCTCTCCCACGACTCTTGCCTCTTCTTCTGTAACCTCTCTGTGCTTACTGCCTTCTTCCACCACCATTACCGCCACTGCCCCCTAAAATTTGTCACAACCCTAGGCAACTGCCTAAGTCACCTAGTGGTTGCACCGGCTCTGCCAGCAGTGCACGATCTTTGGCAAAAAATGATCATAATTAGATCTCTTTGAGTTTTCCCAGCCAGGAAACTGTGAAAGGTATAACAATAGACATTGTTACCCATAGTAATATAAGGTTATACTGTAGCTGTTGTGTTCCACTGACTGAAGGATATATTGAACGGCCATTAGGTGAGCCTACCCATGAGACAGGATGTTCGCTGATCAATTACAAGAAAACACCTTGATCAGCAGCTTAGGTAATTCATTTTCATTGAAGGTATTCAAAATGTTGCATATATAACTCCCCCCCCTCCCACCTGCAAAAAATGGGGAAGTGTTTGTCAATCAAGTGTTTACTTTCCCATTATCCCACCCTGTCCTTATCAGTTATAGTGAGGTGAAGAGGGGGGGCTCTGGCTGTACAAACACGTGCTGATCACACAGTGACATCACACAAAAGGGAGCAGCCAGAGGAAATCACCCCCTCCCCCCTAGAATAACTTTAAAAATACATTGAAAATACTGATAGGTGTCCGGTTTGGGTAAAAAAGGGCATCAATACCCTGGTGAGACCCCTTAAACATGTCACTGGAATTAGTTCAGTTTGGTCCTAGGAGGGATTGCCCCTTTAACATTACACAGGACTTAGGGACAGATTCATCAAGCTCATGTGCCATTTTTGTTGTGGCTCAAAAATTAAGAATAATTCTAGGAAAGATTGTTATTGATACATTTTCTTATCACATGTGCTGCATACACAATCCAGCCACTTACCAAATTACAGGCGTATTCAGTAGAAGTAACATTGGATCAAAGTATTACCATGCATGACATTAGGCGACACATACTAAAATTGACAAAAACATGTCCAATTAACCCCTTTGCTGCCAGAGCAGCCTCCAACACATTACTGTCTTGCAGGCACTCTGGCAGAGAACAGGTTAATTCCCAAAGAAAGCTTGACTCATAACCCATTTCAATTATATTTGAGCTAGGGATTCTGTTATTCTATTTCTTGCAATTATGTCTGGAGCCCTTTTTAAATTGATACTTCACTGTTGTATTTTGTAAAGCGGTGAGAACACTGGAAGAATAAATTAATAATAGTCACATACTGTAGAAGAGGGATCTTGTTATGTTTTACAATGTTATGTTTATCTATTTGTTCCAAATCTAGTGGAACAAGGGAATGTCTCTGTTCATGGGCTGAACTTACAGATACAGTAATAAATCAGATGCTGCAGCTAAAACATTCTCTTCATGATTTATTTGATGTTGGCTTAGTACCTACAGTCCATTCATAGCAATACATTTGATTTTCTCAAAGCACAGTCTCATGGCTGCAGTGGTTCAGATAACAACTTATGGCCCAAATGCATAGTTGTTCCAGGTCAATCTCACACCAGTAGGAGAATCTCATGTTCCCCTCAGTGTCATTAATAGTCTATTCATTATGAAGTTTCCATGCCAGTCTCTTATAGTGTTCCACCCTGCGGGACAAGTGTCTTCCAGTATGCCTTATTCTCCCTCTGATTAGTGTCACCTTAAGATGCAGGCTTACACGATCACTGCCCTGTAGTAAATTCAGGTCTGGCCTGTACAATAGGCACACGGTTGGTAAGAAAGGAGTTCAATTGCCTGGTTACAAGTAGAGATTTAGGAATGTTTTCAAATACATTTCTCTTACATGTTGTGATTTTTGTACATTTTTGCAAACGTATCACTGCTAACATTTCCCATAAATAATCGTATATGAAGGTCATGTTATCTGGAAATTTACTTTTAATGTTTGACAAATTTTTATTTAATCAACTGTCCTGAATAAATGCTGACGGAGCTAGTGTTCCGGACCTGTTATACACTACTCCAGCGGCATCCACTTCTCCTGGCTCTGACTCTCAATTTGCTTTAAATATTTTCGCTGTCTGTTTTTTCTTGTCCTGAATAAAGAATGCAATAGCGTAAAGGAGTCAGTGGAAAAACAATTGCTAATGTAGTCTTATCTGGCAGGTTCTCATGCTCTTCTGTTAGGTGGACCACGCAGACTGTAGTACCACAATACAAGACATCTTTTAGTTCCTTGCTAATGGATGGTTATACACACGAAACTGATCAACAAGGTTTCTGCGCTCGTGCTGTCAATCAATATGGTGACGTAATCTGGTTGCAGCTATGCGTCAGGGGTCACTCCTCAAAAGGCCCCTATAAATGGGAAACTCCCCCAACAAAGGGGGAACTCCCCAAAAGACAAAGAACAAAGTGCACGCAAAGCGCGCCACAGATTACTATAAAATAATGTTTAATACAATAAATATAACAATTACATATAAATTATAACTTAATACAGTAAAGGAACCAATAATGAATGCAATAAAAATACAAATAAAAATACAAAACAATAACAGTCCCACACACGTGGGAAAACAACACCCGTGAGTGGGAACAACCCCAGAGAGTTCTAGTGTAGAACAAATCTATACAGGGTGCACAAATACAAGGAAGTGCATAAAACCATTGTATTAAAAAGTCCTACAAGCACCCTGGTAAAGAAACAACACTGAGGGGAAGGGTTACTAAGCGGGAGAGGCAGCGGATGGCAAGCATGACCACCAAAAGTCCGGACACAGTGACTGCACCGCAGCAATTCCCCTCCGCCCGCACTCACAGGTAGCTTCCTTCCAGCCGACATGCACATGCGCAGAACAGCCTCCCGTGACCTCTACGCGTTTCTCACCACGTGCTTCTTCAGGAGTCACGGGGGAGCAGGACAATTTACACCAGGGATCAATACACTAGACAGAACTGCAGAGTTGAACAAAAGTGAATTCATTGGATAAAGTTTCCACAAACTTCTAGTACATAAAACACACTCACACACAAACTCGCACAACTGGGGTAACTGAGGGAACAACCTAAAGCCCTAGGTGCGGGGACCTACATCTGGAAGCTTACCCTGATACACGTTCCCATCGTGCGCCGCTCTCCTCTGTAGTATGGGCAGCACTGCCTTGCTCTCTGCTGGCAAGTAGTTTTAAATTCTCCACCATTGCTTCAGTCCAAACAGCTCTGGTCAACACTGCACACACAGACTGCAGCAACACTGGATGCTCCAGACCCCTGCACTGGGTCTCCTCAGTTCCCTTCTGCTGACTCCCTCTCAGCTCTTCTTTTACAGGGGCTCTGCAACTGTCTTAACCAAGAATATCCAGTCCAGAATGACTCTCTTGAGGCTGGGAGGAGTATTGATACCCCTGTCCCAATCAGGGAGATGCCAGCTAGTCTGGGTAGGAAAAATATTTCTGGTCTCAGTACACTGTCCAAGACCCGGTTGATTACTGGGATTGAAGGTAGGCCAGGACAATTCTGATGCAATCCCCTTGCACAGGCAAACAATACATATACAGCCCCAGGTCTTACAGCTTTCTTGCAGAGCAAGTCCACTCAGCAGGTGGTCGACATCTCCCTGGTTCCTCAACATGGGCCTAATCCCATCACAGTGTCCTGGCCTACAACACCAAACTCTGATCTAATTACAGCTCATTTTGCAAAAGAGAGTTAACCCCTACAGGTCCCCACTCTTGGACAGAGCTGTACATCACTGTTTCACATACTTTAAGAGGAACATACAGTTGTGTGAAATAGAAAGTACACCCTCTCTGAATTGTATGGTTTTACATATCAGGACATAATAACAATCATCTGTTCCTTAGCAGGTCTTAAAATTAGGTAAATACAACCTCAGATGAACAACAACACATGACATAAAACACCGTGTCAGGATTTATTTAACAAAAATAAAGCCAAAATGGAGAAGCCACGTGTGAAAAACTAAGTATACCTTATGATTCAATAGCTTGTAGAACCACCTTTAGCAGCAATAATTTGAAGTAATCGTTTTCTATATAACTTTATCACACTCACATTGTTGTGGAGGAATTTTGGCCCACTCCTCTTCACAACGTTGCTTCAGTTCATTGAGGTTTGTGGGCATTTGTTTATGCACAGCTCTCTTAAGGTCCAGTCACAGCATTTCAATCAGGTTGAGGTCTGGACTTTGACTGGGCATTTTCAGCCATTCTGTAGTAGATTTGCTGGTGTGCTTGGGATCAATGTCCTGTTGCATGACCCAATTTCGGCCAAGCTTTAGCTGTCGGACAGATGGCCTCGCATTTGACTCTAGAATACTTTGGTATGCAGAGGAGTTCATGGTCAATGACTGCAAGGTTCCCAGGTCCTGTGGATGCAAAACCGTGCACCACCGTGCACCACCGTGCACTACCGTGCTTGACAGTTGGTATGAGGTGTTTGTGCTGATATGCTGTGTTTGGTTTTCGCCAAATGTGGCGCTGTGCATTAAAGCCAAACATCTCCACTTTGCTCTCGTCTGTCAATGGACATTGGTCCAGAAGTCTTGTGGTTTGTTCAGATGCAACTTTGCAAACCTAAGCCGTGCTGCCATGTTCTTTTTAGAGAGAAGAGTCTTTCTCCTTGCAACCCTTCCAAACAAACCATACTTGTTCATTCTTTTTCTAATTGTACTGTCATGAACTTTAACATTTAACATGCTAACTGAGGCCTGTAGAGTATGAGATGTAGCTCTTGGGTTTTTTGCAATTTCTCTGAGCATTGCACGGTCTGACCCTGGGGTGAATTTGCTGGGACGTCCACTCCTGGGAAGATTGGCAACTGTCTTAAATGTTTTCCACTTTTAAATAATCTTTCTCACTGTAGAATGATGGATTTTAAATTGTTTGGAAATGGCCTTATAACCCTTCCCAGATTGATGGGCAGCAACAATTGCTTCTCTAAGATCATTGCTGATGTCTTTCCTCCTTGGCATTGTGTTAACACACACCTGAATGCTCCAGAGCAGCAAACTGCTAAAACTTCGGCTTTTATAGAGGTGGTCTCACTTGCTGATGATCAATTAATCAAGGGCATTTGATTAGCAGCACCTTTCTGCTACTTAGCATCTTAATTCCTATGGAAGCAGAAAGGGTGTACTGTACTTTTTTCACACATAGCTTCTCCATTTTGGTTTATTTTTGTTAAATAAATCATGACACGGTGTAATATGTCATGTGTTGTTGTTCATCTGAGGTTGTATTTACCTAATTTTTAGACCCGCTAAGGAACAGATGATTGTTATTATGTCCTGATATGTAAAACCATAGAATTCAAAGAGGGTGTACTTTCTATTTCACACAACTGTATATTGGACTGGTACAATAAACTGTACATACACAAATAACTACATCAAATCATTGACAGGAAGGGGTAATGGTGAGGTTAGCCTTTATTTAAAAGCAGACAAATCTACCCCTACCATCACACGCACCCCCCTTCATCATCTTCACCAACCCCCTTCATCATCCTCACCACCCTCTACATCATGTTCACCGCCCTTTATCCTCCTCACCCCCTCTACATCAAGCTCACTCCCCTTCAGCATCCTCACCACCCCTGCCCTCTTCATCATCTTCACCCCCTTCCTTTATCATCTTCACCTCCCCCTCCCCAAAGTTAAAATGTTCCTTACCTGCTCGCTGGTACCGGAAGTTGTCACTTTTAAAGATCCAGGTCACTGATGTTAGACCGTCAGGGTGGACTCCACCCCCGCCATCCTCTGACGCAG
The DNA here is from genome assembly GCA_036426205.1 of Ascaphus truei. Lineage (NCBI taxonomy): Eukaryota > Metazoa > Chordata > Amphibia > Anura > Ascaphidae > Ascaphus > Ascaphus truei. The sequence goes on from WSYH01003882.1 coordinate 27,088, forward strand.
ACGCCACCCTCCTCCTCTCTAGACTGCACTGCACACATGCGTCCTCTTCTGTCTAGCTGATAGCTGGCCACATGGCTCACGCTACCACTGCAACCGCCATCACCCATCACCCCCCAAAAGGTGCTAAAATTATGATCTTATAATAGGCATTCATATTTAAACATTCAACACAGAAATATTGTAAATTCTTAGTATTACTGCAAATCAAAGATGTGATGTACGGATACCGTTATACAAAGTGGAATATAGAATGCATGTGCCCACTTCATATTTACATTTTGACTCTGCCACAAGGCGTTTTTCTTTTTTTTTTGCAATGGCTTCAATTCGCCAAATCGTTCTTGCTCAAGAAATAAGAACAGAAAAAAAACTATTGAAACATAAATACTGTAATTACACAGCTTCCTGCTTCCAAACATTGCTTGCAGGTGTTATTGTCTGATACAGTAATAGAAGGAATTCGTGTTTCAGAATTTAAATGTGATGCATGTCGTCCTTTGTGAATGCACTCAACTGCTCCTCCAGAGAAACGCCCTGAAGTACGTTGTGGTGACACGGGACTGAAAATACACAGCTGTTTTTACACTTACCACACATGTAAGGGATCTGATACATGACAATGCATTATTTGTTACCTTCCAACACTATTTGTAATGTTTTGGTCAGAAGAATGCATTTCTTACTAGCAATAATAAAGAAACATTTCCTGTTATCCCCCATGTCACGCGGGAGACCCAGGGCCCCCTGTTACCAGCAGGTATGCACCAACAAGAGAAATGTAACCAGAGAGCTATTTCCCTTTGGAGACCATATGTGAGATTGGGTAGGGGAAACAGAGTTACATATAATATAGGCACTTCCTTCCTGAAGCTCAAAGAGGGAGGGCCCAGTATCTGAACCACCATTGGCTATCACAGATCCCGGTTTCATCTCCACTCCTGTAACTCGAGAAGTCAGCATGAAGAGGGGGAAAACCCCATAGGATAGCCTAGCCTGTCACTGTCTACATCTTATTAGAACTTACGTGACAGGGAAGGTAGAGAGATAGCTCGACCAGCCATGGCTATATAAGTGAAAGGTAACCATCCGAAACCAAGTGAAGGATGATTTAATTCTCTTTTATTACTATTATTGAGCTTAATTGGCCCTTCGTTTTCTTACCAGCCGCAAAGGCGGTTACCAAATCGGACACCTTAAAAAAAAACATTCACACGGCTCATTTAGTAGCACAAAATAAAAGACACAAATGGGAAGATCATAGAAATTGGAATACTTCAATAGTAAATGATGCTCCTTACTTGTCTTAATGCATTTGTCAGCATTTATTTCTATTGTTTCTCAAATGGGTTGAGTATAGCAGGGTTGCGCAAACGGGGGGGGGGGGGGCAAGATTTTTTAAGGGGGGCGTCAGAAGAAGAGGACGGTCGAAGCAGAGTGGGGAGTAGGCAGAAGAGAATGGTGGTGGGAGAAGAGAATAAGGACTGCCAGAGTGGAGCAGGATGGCAGAGGAGTTGGCCGTCCACCTCCTTGGCTTCGCTCCCACCATCCACCTCCTCTGTCACCCTGCTCCACTCTGGTGGTCTTCTGACCTCTTCTCTCGCCACCCCCCTCTGCCACCACCCTGCTCCACTCCATGGTCCTTTTCTCCTGCTGTCGTTCTCCACCGAAGTTAGGTAAGCATTGTTAAGGGGGTGAGCGGGGGAGGAGGGGGAGAGGAGGGGGGACAGTAGATGAGGGGGGACAGTGGAGAGGAGGCGGGACAAAGGGGATGAGGTGGTCAGAAGGAGGATGCATTAAGAGCTTAAATAATTTTTAAATTGCAGTCAGTGTTATCTTATTATACCACTATACTGATTTATTTTTTAAAAACCACTAGCTGATATACCCAGCGTTGCCCGGGATTTAATTTTCCTGCTCCCCCTCTCTCTCCGCTCCCCCCTTCACAGCTGGGTCCCCCCCCCACGTTCAGATGTCCGAACCACCTGCCTTTCACAGCTCCAGTCCCCCCCCCCCCATGGTCAAGGGCCGGTGCGCCCCCCCCATCACATGTCCACCACCAGGGAGGATGGGTGGGGGAGAGACAGGGAGGGTGGGTGAGGGAGAGACAGGGAGGATGGGTGGGTGGGGGAGAGACAGGGAGGGTTGGGTGGGTGAGAGACTGGGTTACAGTGGGTGGGAGAGACTGGGTTACAGTGGGTGGGAGAGACTGGGTGGGTAGGTTGCAGTGACTGGGAGCCCCCCCCCCCCCTCATCTCGATCCCTTAAATGTTCCCTGCATCGCGCGTGCCTGTTCAACCACCTCACCCCAGTCGGCAGTGGTTGTTCCCCCCTCCCCCCGGTCCCGCGGGGTGTGGAGAAGAACAGTGGACCCGCGCGGGCGCACTCCCTCCAGCTTGTAACCGCGCACACTCTCCCTCCGGCGCTATGACACCATGTAGGGGGCGGAAGGCGGCGCCTCATGCCCCGCTCCTCCCGCGTACACTCTCCCCCTGGAGCCCTACCCCCGCTGCGTGCTCCACCAGCAGAGAGTGGGCGTGAAGCGGTGCCGCGCGGGAGCGAGCACGGGAAAAGTGGGCTAAGTGCGGAGGACGGCTGCAAGGGCAGAGGCAAGTGTCCGTAGTGGTGACAGGGGTGTGTGGTGAAGTGAATGAAAGAATATTGGCTTTGGCGGGAAGGTGGCCATTTTAGCCGAGTAGCGGTGTCGCCAAGTGGGCGCGGAGAGGGTGGGAAGGCATACATTTTTACACGTGCATGGAAGGTGGACAATTAATATTTAATCGTGCGTGAAGCCTGGAATTTTGGGAGCAGGCGGGGGCTGGGAAGGCTGAAATGGTGATGCTTGACAATTAATATGTTATTGTTTTGGGAAGGCGGCCATTTTGTTAGCGGCCGGTAAGGCTGAAATTTTGAAAGGTGAGCTACATTTTGGTTCATGAAGTGTGTTAATGAAGGGGGACAATCGTGTGGGAAGGCGGCCATTTTTGTGAGAGCGTGGACGGGTAACAGGGCGGGTGGATAGAGAGGTGGCTTAAACTTACCAAGGTGGGTGTCTGACTCTGCCTGGGGTGATCCCAGGTGTGTAGGGTGAGTCTGCAGGGAGAGAGTCTCTGAGGCTATTAAGCTTCAGAGTCTCGGGTGACAGTCTCAGGGGGTATGGTGAGGCTGCAGGGGTGAGACTCTGTGGCAGTGTGTGTGTCTGTGTGTGTCACAGTGGAGTAGGTGAGTCCGTGATGTCAGCGTACATTTTGGCCAATGAGACCTGTGGGGGAGGCGGGGCAAGGGCGGGTGGACCGAGGGACCAATGAGAATCCCCACATCTTCTAACAATCAAGCAAATTTCATTTTTATATATATAGATATACAATGTGTCATGTTTTGTTGTTTTAAAAATGTTGAAATATGCAAGTATTTTTACATATTTGTATTCACATTTATATTGTATATCGATTAATAAAGTTTTTCTTTCATGTGATTTGGATTACATCAGGCAAGAGGGCCAGATGAAAAGGGGTACTCAACGTAAAAAGTATGCTCACTCCTGGAGTATAGTATAGTAGTATTATAGCGCAGGAACAAAAATGGTGTTGCAAATGAGTAGCATTACATTTTCTGTGCTGCAACCCTGCTATTAAAGTCCTGGCTCTGCACCTGACATTTACCAATACAAGCACATCTACTTTAAAAACTGTAGTAAAACTGAAGAATGTTTAAGCAGTGAAAACATACTTAACACATCGTCATGAAATACACCCACAGTATGGCTTATATCACGTGGCAGCCGTTTCTCAGAACATTCAGAGCATGTGCACATCTAACCTACTTTTCTGACCTCTTTCCCTAATGATGCAACTTGGAGAACGTACAGTACATCATCGCTATTGGGGCTTCACATAAACTTGTATTCCTTTGGAAGAAAACTTAAATGGACGCAATGTTATACACCGGGTCAGGGTAAAAATGGAAACCCGCCCTTTAAGGGTTATTTCAATCTTTTACCTATTCGATAGACCAACATTTACATTAGTAAATGGAACCTAGATTCTACTTCCAAGGAGGACAATCCTTTATGCTGTCAATATAGCACAACATTCATCATCAGAACACAAGCCTTTTTTAGAATTTGACTGCAGAAGTGCATCCCCTCTGACATTAATGAGGCATTACTATTCTCCGCACCTACAGCTCTGGTGCTAAGGGAACTGCCAGTTAATTATGGATTTGTGTCAGTTTATATGATGCATTTCAGGTTACAGAGAACCAAAACTCTGCATGTATGACCTTCCAAAGTCCATCTTCTACAGTAAGATACATTTTATCATTTGAACAAATTGACTTTATACATTTTGTTTAATGAATTAACTTGCTCCCATCATGTATGACATCAAAAAGAGGCTGTAAAACTGTAGCTGATAGGACTCTAGATTTCAATAATTTCAGTTAATGTGATTGGTAGATAAATTCATTCAAATTAGTTTATGGGTGTCAACAAAGATGGCTGCCATTGCAAATGTATTCTAATGTGCATAACATGCATCATAACTCTTCATGCATTGCTTATTTTTCTTATCATTTGAGTTCCTGTAGAATTTTGTCTTTAAACAAACCCAGATGTCCTGATATTTTCCATTATCATTATGCCATCAAAAATTAGGACAGAATTAAAATCCATATAATATACAGTGTTTGTATGTATCTATCTATATATACTATATTTCTAAGTTTGTTATTCCATTTGTATGTATTTCCGATTAATCGAAATCTCACAAACGGCACGACATTCTAAGTTTCCATCGGTTGTCCTGCAAAAATGTTAGGGGGGGGGGGGGGGAGCATGGCTACTAAGGGAGCGGCCGTGACCTTGGCTGGATAGAGGCCGTGTGTGTGAGTGTGTGTCTCTGTGTGTGTGAGTGTGTGTCTCTGTGTGTGTGTGATGTGAGATGTAGGCGGGGAGATGTGTACGGATTGGGGGGGCGTGGGGAATTTCATCCCTACACACCATTTCCGACCACAATTCCATCCAGAGTCCAACCACCCACCACCCAGTCCCACAAGCTGTGGGTGGGGGGGGGGGGAGATGTGCCGGCAGCTAGGGGAGATGGGCATCAGCACTGGGAGATGTGGCGGCAAACTCTAGTGGAGATTCGGCAACCGCGGGGGTGAGATGTGCCTGAGCGAGGGGAATTCGGCTGCAAGTGGCGGGGGAGAAGTTGCTCGGAAGGCGAGGGGAGGATGCGGCGCAGTGCGGTGAGAGGTTCCTGAAGCGAGGGAGAAGCACCAGTGGGTTGGGTAGGATGGGTGTGGAGATGTGCTGGCATCAGGGGAGAATGTGGCCGCAGCACGGGGCGATGTGCCGGAAGCGATGGGAGAGCGGCTGCAGTGCGGAGAATGTCCGGCAGCGAGGGGAGATGCTGCTGCATTGGCGGGGAGATGTGCGGCAACGAGGGGAGATTTACCAGCAGGTTGGGGAAGGGGGGTGGGAGATGTGCTGGCATCAGGGGAGATGCGCAGGCATCGCGGGGAGATGTCAGCAGCGAGGGGAGATGTTCCGGCAGTGAGGGGGAGCGGCAGCAAGCGCTGGGATATGGGCCGGCATTGAGGGTGAGATCGTGCATCAGCCTGGAGATGTGCGCGGCAGTGAGGGAGATGCGGCAGCAGCGCTGGGAGATTTTCCGGGCAGTGAGGGAGATGCGGCAGCACGCGGGAGAGAGCCCCAGCTGGGGTGGGGGTGTGAGGGAGAGCGGCGGGAAGATGTTGGCCAGAACAGCGGGGGAGAGGGGGGCAGGGAGATGTGTCCTTCACGAGGGAAGATTGCGGGCAGGCATCGCAGGTAGTGTGCCGGCATCGAGGGAGGGAGATGCGGCAGCACGGGGAATGTGACTCACGATGGAGATGTAGCCAGCATGTTGGGGGAAGGTGGGGGTGGGAGATGTGCTGGCAGCTAGGGGAGATGCGGCAGCCGTGGGAGAGTAACCAGACGTGGTTGGGGGAGGGGGGGTGGGGAGAATGTGCTGGCAGCTATGAGGGGGTATGCGGGCAGCAGACACGGGAAGTGTAGCCGCGAAGCGAGGGAGTGTCGTGCTGCAGGTGCGGGAGAAATGTCGCCGAAAGACGTATAGGGGAACGCTGGGCAAGTGCGGGGGAATTTGCCGGCAAGCGAGGGTAGGATTGTACCATGCAGGTTTGGGGAGGGTGGGTGGGGAGAGTTGATGTGCTGGCAGCTGGGAGATGCAGTCAGCCAGCGGCGTGGAAGATGTGCCGTCAGCCGGGGGGGAGATGTAAGCCGGGCAGTGATTGTGGAGATGCGCAGCAAGCAGCCTGGAGATGTTCCGGCATGAGGGGCGATGCGGCAGCAGCGCTGGGAATGTGCCGGCAGTGAGGGATATCGGCAGCAGCGCTGGAGATGTGCCTGCAGTGGAGGGAGATAGTCGGCATGCAGCGCTGGAGATGACCACAAAAGAGCTTGGGGGGGGAGGGAGACGCTGAAGAATGTGCCAGCCGCGTGGGAGAATGGGGGCAGGTGAGATGTGTCGGCAGCGAGGGGAAATGTTGGCACGCATCGCGCAGGGAGATGTGGCCGGCAGCGAGAGGAAAGCTGGCGCATCGGCGGGGAATGCTGTGCCGGCAGCGAGGGGAGATGTACCAGCAGGTTGGGGGAGGGGGGGTGGGGAGATGTGCTGGCAGCTAGGGGAGATGCGGCAGCAGCGGGGGGAGATGTACCAGCGGGTTGGGGGAGGGGGGTGGGGAGATGTGCTGGCAGCTAGGGAAGAAGTGCGGCAGCAGCACCGTGTAATGGCCTGTAAGCGAGGGGAGATGCGGCTGCACGTGCGTGGAGATGTGCCGAGCGAGGGGAGAATGCGGCTGGCAGTGGCGGGGTAGATTTCCGCAGTCTAGGGGATATGTACAACATGTTTGGTGGGATGGGTGTGTGGGGGATGATGTGTGCTGGGGACAGCTAGGTGAGAATGCGCAAGCCAGCGATCGGGGGAGATGTGTACGGCAACGAGGGGGATGTGCCGGCAGTGAGGGGATCGTGCGCATGCAGCGCTGGAGAATTTCCGGATGAGGGGAGTTCGGCATGGCAGCGCGGGAGATGTGCCGGCAGTGGGGGAATGCGCGCAGCGCCGGGAGATTGCCGGCAGTGAGGGGAATGCGGCCAGCACGCGCTGGGAGATGAGCCAGCACTGGGGGGGGGAGGGAGAGCGCTGGGAAGAGTGTCCAGCAGCGGGGTTAAGGGGGGCATGGGAATGTGTCGGCAGGGGGGAAAATGCGGCAGCAGCGAAGTGATCGTTGCCTGCAGCGAGGAGATGCGGCAGACGCGGGTAGATGTTCCGGCATCGGAATGGATCGTCTCGCAGGTTTGGGGGATGGGGGGGGGGGGAATTGTGCTATGCGCTTAGTGGGAGTGCGTCAGCAGCGGGGGGAGGATGTCCGACGTGTGGGGGGAAGGGTGGGGGTGGGGATATTGCTGGGCACTAGGGGAGTATGCGGCAGTCAGCACGGGTGATTGAGCGCCGAGCGATGGGAGATGCGTGCTGCAGTGCGGGGAGATGATGCCGTAAGTCGAGGGGAGCTATGCTGCTGCGTGCTGGGAAGATGTCCGGCAGCGGGGAGATGTACCATGCGGTTGGGAGTGGTGGGTCGGTGGAGATGTGCCGCAGCTAGGGGAGTATGCAGCGCAGCGCGGGGGCTATTGCCGGCCAGCGATGGGGAGATGTGCCGGCAGTGAGGGGAGATGCGGCAGCAGCGCTGCGGAGAATGTCGCAGTGAGGGTGAGATGTCCAGCAGGTGGTGGGAGGGGGGAGGGAGATGTGCTGAGCCTAGGGGAGATGCAGCAGCATGCGCGGGAAATGTGCCGGCACGAGGGAGATGTGGCCGGCAGGAGGGGGAATCGGCATCAGCGCGCTGGAGATGTGCCAGGCTTGAGGGGAGATTGCGGCACAGCGTGGAGATGGCCGGCAGTGAGGGGGAGATATGCGCAGCAGCTTGTGGGGGGAGGGGGGTAGGCGCTGGGAGATTTGCCAGCAGCTGGGGGGGGGGGAGGGAAGGCGCGGGAAGACTCCAGCACGTAGCGGGGGAAGGGGGCAGGGATTTCGGCCAGCGAGTGGAAATGTGGCAGCAAGCGCATGGATAGATTCTGCGGCAGCGAGAGGAGATGCGGCCAGCAGCTGCTGAGGAATGTGGCCGGTCGCCGAGGGGAGATGTACCAAGCAGTTGTTGGGGATGGGGGGTGGTGGAGATGTGTGCTGGCAGCTAGTGGGAGATGGCGCACAGCGGGGGCGAGATGTCTACCAGCGGGTTGTGGGAGGGGGTTGGGAGATGTCTGGCAGCTAGGGGAGACTGCGGCGAAGCAAGCACGGGAGATGTGCCGTAAGCGAGGGGAGAGTTCGGCTGCAGTTCCGGGGAGATGGTGCCGGAAGCGGCAGGGGAGATCGGCTGCAGTGCGGGGGAGATGTGCCTGCAGCGAGGGAGATGTACCGCAGGTTGGGGGAGGGGGGGGGGGGAGATGTGGCTGGCAGCTAGGTGGGAGATCGACATCAGCGCGCGGAGATGGTGCCGCAGCGAGGGGAGATTGTCGGGGCAGTGAGGGGAGATTGCGGCAGCAGTCGCTGGATGTGCCCGGCAGTGGTGGGTAGCATTGTTCCGCAGGTTTGGGTGGAGGGGGGGGGGAGATTGCTGCAGCTAGGGATGATATGCAGCAGCATCGCGGGGTGTACCGGCAGCGAGGGGAGATGTGCCGGCAGTGAGGGGAGATGCGCAGCAGCTGGGGGGGGAGGAGGCGCTGGGAGAGTGCCAGCAGTTGGGGGAGGGGGGGTGGGAAGATTGGCTGGGCAGCTAGGGGAGATGCACGCAGCGCGGAGTTCTCAGCGATGGGAGATGTTCCGGCAGCCGGATGTCAGAGGGGCGTGCGGCAGCAGCGCGGAGAGTGGCGGCGTCGAGGGAGAGTATCCAGCAGTTGGGGGAGGGGGGGTGGGGAGATGGCTGGCAGTCTAGGGAATGCAGGCAGCAGCGCGGGGAGATGGCAAAAAAACCATGACCGGCAAGTCAAAAAGAGAAAATAAAAAAAAAAAAAAAAAGGGTAAGGGGGAAGAAACCAGAGGCCAAAATAAAAAGGGGTGAGGCGGGATTAGGTGTACAACTCTGGGCAAGCAGCAATGAACCGAAGCTTTAAAGGTAAAAGCTTATTGCGGAAAAACTACATTGAGACGGATGTAGTGCCGTGTAGCCAGACCCTGGAGAGTATGAGAAGGCAAAAGAAAGTAACAAGAAGGAAGCAGAGATTTAGTAACATGAAGAAGAAAGAAGTGTGAGAGACGGTGGCTAAGGAAACCCGGATAGGCGAGGGATGGGAGGAGGGGGAAAGCAGGAGCATGGGTGTTAAAAAAGGGATATGAAAAAAGATAGGAAGGGCGAGGATGGAAAAAGCACGGAGAAAGAAGGAGCGCGAAAGAGCAAAGGAAACCAAAACAAAGGAAAACGCGAATGAGCGGAGAATATGAATTGAGGGCAAGAAAGTGGTCAAAAGAAGGGTAAGCCCAATAACAAAAAGATTAACCAGGAAACAAGGAGAAAAGAAGACAGGTGAGGGAAAGAAGATGCAAAGAACAAGAAAATGAAGAAAGGGTAGGGGCAGAGTGAGCAAAGGTGGTGGCGGGCCGCACGCGAGTAAAGAACGGTCAGAAAAAAAAAAAAAGAAAAGACAATGGTAGGGATAGAGAAAAACAGCGATGAGACGGGGGAACCAGTACGATGAGAAAAAAGGATAAGGGACGGTGAACGACATGGGAGGATACACCGGCGGAAACAACAAGGATCGAGTAAGGATGGTAAGCGGTGGACAGATGGAGAGGGTATAAACGAGGAAGAAAAGCTAAGGCAATCTACACAAATAGGATGGTTACAAAGGAAAGATAAGAGAAGCTAGAAGTAGGAAAAGAAAAAAAAAAAACCAACACATATAAAGGGCAATAGAAAAGGGAAGCTCAAAAGGAGCAAGTAAGGGAACTGGAACGAGTAAAGCAAACAAACACCGGAGAAGTTGAGGGCTGGGGTCGGGAATGCGGAGAGATGGAGAAAATGAAGGGAGTAGAGGAGTAAAGGGAAGGATAAAAGAAAGATGGAGACGAGGAAAAAGGCACATCGTGAACCGGGAAGGGAACGGGAGAAAACACGGCCGGAAGGGAAGGCAACAAAGCTGAGGGGGAGTGGGTGAGATACGAAAAGAGTACAAAGTAAGGCACAGTGGAACAAGTCGAAACAGTGAAGAGCAAAAGACAGGAAAAACTGGGAGGGGACAGAGCAGGAAGGGCAGAAGTACGGGGGCGAAGAAGTTTGCAAGCAAACAAAAAAAGAATGATCGGCCCTGGTAGCGGGGGAGGGTTGTGGCAAAGGTGGACGCAGGAGAGAAAAATTAAAAACCGACAGGCCGGAATGTAAGCAACCGGTGAAGAGCTGAAAGGCGGCAGGACTGAGGGGAACAAATATGGACCGTGATGGGAAGGCAAAAGCCAAAGAGGCGCATGAGCTTAAATGAAGTGGATAGCGAAGAGAGAGGACGCAGGAAAGGAAGGGGAACGAACATGGAAAAAACACGAAGGGGGAAAAAGGCGGTGCGAGGAGGGGAGTCCGCAAATAGAGGCAGAAACAGAATAAGGAAGGACAGGAGACCGAAGAAAGATGAAGGAAAAAAGGCCAATGGAAGCCGGAAAAGGGGGGAGAGGCGTGGCGCAAGAAGAAAAAGGGGAACCAAGGACAAGAAAATTCGCGAAAAAGTCCCTGGAACAACAAAGAAAAGGGTCAGATGAAAATAGAAAGAGAGCATGAGGTGGGAGAGATAACAACTGCAACGAATAAACGTAGGATGGTGAGGATAAGGATCGAACCAATGTTGTGAATAACGAACCACGAAAAACGAGGGAAAGTAAGAAAAGCAGCGTGGTATGCGGGAGAAATAAGCGGCGAACAGGGAGGAAGCAATAATAAGGAGAGGTGGTAGATGGCCGGAAGAATACAGAGAAAGCTAGCGAGAAAGGTGCTTCAAATCGACACCAGGATACAGCAGCAGAAGAGAGAAAATAGATGACGTTATGGATATGAAAAGAGAAAACAGAAGTGAACGTTGAAAGGTAACAAAAAAGAACGGGATAAGAGGAAGAAAAAAGGTTCGAATTAAAATGATACAAGAGGAATGAGCAAATAGCAGTATAAAATTAAAAATACATTAAGGAAGAATGAAAACGATCTACAAAAGATTTGTGCCTATGGACTGGTAGGAAAATAGGGAAATACCAATTGCGGAACGACAAAAAGACAAGAGAAAAGATTAGAAAGCCTACTAACGCCGAAGAGGATAGCGGGCAAGAAAGAAAACAGAATGGCAGGATATTTACGAGGGAAAGGAAAGGGTCAAAAGGAAAAAAAAGAGAGAGTAAAAGGTAAAACCAAAAAAAAGGGAACCGAAAAAACAGAAACCTAAACGGAAATAGAGAAGTGGGGAACGGTTGAAAAAACGGGGAGAGGGTCAAACGGGGGGGGGGGGGGGGTGGGCGGACGAAGGGCGGAAAGGACAATGAAGAGTCAATAGATCGGACGTTGGAATCAGGAGAGAGGAGTACAGGGGAAGAGAGGGTAAGACAGTAGAAGAGAGAAGCAAACATAATAAAAAAACAGGAGAGAAGAGGCAAATGCTTTAAGGCCTATAGAGGAGAATAAAGGGTGGGACGTGAGGCACATGGAGGAAGGGCGGGACCTGACAGCGGATAGGAGCCAGCAAGGAGGGGGGGTGCCACGGTGAAGGGAGAGAAACAAACAGATCAGGATTTGCGTGGGCCGGAGCATAGAAGGTAGCACGTGGGCAAAACAGGGTCGGAGCAGAGGGGAAGAGTGAAAGGCAAGAAGGGAGAAAACAAGGCGCGGGAAGAACATCCCTAAGGAAAAAAGGGGAAAGAGCGAGATAAGGAATGGGGCGAAAGCAAAGGATAATACTAAGATTGTAAGGTGGAAGCAACGCGGGAAGAAAGGGGAGAAGGAAAGAGTACGGAAGCAGACGGACTGAACGTAAGAGTAGTGAATACAGGATACAAGAGACCTCCAATACGATGAGCCGAGGGAAAGAAGGAAAGCGGCCGGGAAACGGAAACTGAGCGGAAATAAAGACAGATAAAGACAGGAGAATCTAACGGGGGTAGAAAGGACAGGGGGGGAACGACGGTGATAAAGACAGAGGACGAAAGAGAAAGAAGGGACGAGTGGGGAGCAAGGGACCAAGAGTAGGGATAAGGTTACAAAAGCAACAACGCCACGACGGCGAAAGGAAAGGTAAGGGGTTCAAAGAGGGAATGGGTAAGCAAAGCGGACACAAAAGCGACAAGAGGCGTGATAAGGAGAGAGGGAAAAAGAATGAAGCCGATTGAACCGAAGGTAGTCGCAGTGAAGGGAAAGGAGAAGGAATAGGGAGGAAAGGGAGAAGTGAAGGAAGAAGGGTAGTCGCGCGAGGAAAGTGGGCAAGGAAAGAGGCCGGAAGAGAATGGGAGAAGATAGAAGGAAGGAGGTCAAGAAGAAGAAGACCGCCCTGAGGAAACAGAATACAGTAAGCGACGGAGATGAGCGACATAACGAGAAAGACGGAGGAAGATGAAAAGATATAGGAGAAACATGAGGGTGGGGGGTGGCGGGAGGGGGGGGGGGCTCGTCGAAGAAAAGAAAAGAAGATCAAGAGCGCAAGGCAGATGTCAGAAAAAGCGGTGCGAATCGAAGAGGGAAACGAAGCAAGGTGAGGAGCGAAAAGCTAGAGACAGGAAGCCGTGAAAAAAGCAAGAGGGAGATGTAATAAGGAAGGGACAGAAAATGTCGGAAGGGGGTGGCAATGGGAGGTAGGGAAGGGGCGCCGGAAAATAGGAGACAAGGGGAGAGGATGAGTAGAACCGGTACACGGGGACGAAACAGAACCGAGCAGGGAGCATAGAAGGGGAGGATAAAATAGGCAGAAGAAAGGCAAGAGATGAGGGGGAGAATGAAGTGGTGCGGACGGGCGTAAGGGGGGTTCCAAGCAGGGGATGTACGGGGAGGGTGACGATTGGAAGGAGAGAGGGGATCGGGGGAGAGAGTGGCGAAAACGATGAGGAGGAAATACCGCGGGCAGAAAGGCACATAAGAAGAGGGATAAAAGGAGGAGAAGTGGGGAAGTAAGGTGAAGAAAGAAGAATAGCGGAAACAAAAGAAAAGAGGGACTAGGGGGGAGGAAGAAAGAACAAAACAGGCCATCAGGACTAAGGACCAATGAATGGAAAAACCAAATCATAGGAGGGGGACAAAAAAGTAAGTCGCCGTAAAAAGGAAAAGGGCAGAGAGATACTGAGGGCGGTTATTAACAAAAAAAGAGCGAAGAGGCAAAGGGGAGCAGCGGGCAAAGATAAAGGAGGGAAGGGCGCAAGGGGTTGGAGGCTAACCAAAAGAGAAAGTAAAGGAGGTCTACTCTGGCCTCGATGTTCAGGGGGAGAGGAAACGACTGAGCGACGGGGTAATGAAAGAGATGAGGACGCAAACAAAGCACAGATAAGTGCGGATACAAGGTAGCTGGGGTAGGGTAGTTGGAGGAGTTCAAAAGGGGATACAAGGGGTTGCGGAAAAGAAATATTACGCCAAGAAAATGAGGGTATGGAAATAAGACGGGGAGGTAAGGAAAAAGAGGAGAAAACGACGATGGGAGAAAAAGGCGAAGGACAAGAGATAGGGGAGGAGAGAAATGAGTTAGGAGAATGAATAAACCTTTTCTTTTCTCTTTCGTCCAGCCTGTTGGGGGGAGGGGCTGGGGTGGGGAGATGGTGCAGCTAGGGGAGAGCAAGCAGCAGCGCAGGGGCGATTGTTCGGCAGGAGCAATGGCTGAGGGGAGATGGTTCCAGCAGCCGGGAGAGCGCGGGAGATGTCGAGCGCTGGGGGGGGCGAGGGAGGAGGCTTGGGGGATGGACCAAGCAGCTGGGGGAGAGGGGGAAGGGAGACTGTTGTCGCAGCGCGAGAGTGACAGCGGTGGGGGGAAAGAGGGGGTAGGAGGGATAGGATGGGGCAGCTAGGGGAATATGGGACAGCAGAGCAGGGAGATGTTCCGGGCAGCGAGGAGAGTATGCGCCAGCGAGGGAAGTGTGGATAGTGTGGCCGAGACAGCGGGGGAAGATGTTACCAGCAGTGTTGGGGGAGGGGGGGGTGGGGAGATTGCTGGCCGCTAGGGGAGATTGCGGCAGCATCGGGGGGCGCATGTAACACGGGTTGGGGGGGGGGGGGGGAGATGTGCTGGAAGCTAGGGAGAGCCGGCAGCAGCACGGGAGATGTGCCGGAAGGCGAGGGAGATGCCGGCGCAGTGCGGGGAGATGTGCCGGAAGCGAGGGGGAGATGCGTGCTGCAGTGCTGCGGGGGGAGATTCGCCGGCAAGCGAGGCGGAGATGGTACAGCAGGTTGGGGGAGGGGGGTGGGAAGTGTGCGGCCAAGCTAGGGGAGATCAGCAGCAGCGGGGAGAGATGTGCCCGGCAGTCGAAGGGAGATGTTCCGGCAGTGAGGGGAGATGCTGGCAGCAAGCAGAGACGGGAGATGGCGGCATTGACGGGGGAGATTTAAAAGCCAGTTGTGGGGAGGGGGGGTGGGGCGAATGGCGGCAGCTAGGGGCGATGCCGCAGCAGCGCGGGAAGATTGTCCCGCGCGAGGGGAATGTGCCTGGCAGTGAGGGGAGGGAGATTTTTTGGGCGGGCAAGTCCAGGCCTGGACCGGTGCGGCAGATGAGCCGGCAGAAAGTGAGTATAGCGGGCTCAGCATCAGCTGGGAGGGATGTGCCGGCAGTGAGGGGAGATGCGGGCAGATCTGGGGGGGGGGGGAGAGCTCTGGAGGAGAGCCAGACGCTGGGGGGGGTGGAGGGAGAGGCGGAGAGTTGTGCCACCGCAGGGGGGGATGTAGGAGGGTGGACAGGGAGAATGTGCCGGCAGCGAGAGGAGATGCATTTCCATCAGTTTAGAGCAGGAGCGGGGGGGAGCATGGCTTCTAAGGAAGGCCGTGTCCTTGGCTGGATCGGGGCTGTGTGTGTGTGTGTCTCTGTTTGTGTGTGTGTGTGATGTGAGATGTGGTGTTGTTGGAGGATGTTTGGCCAGTGGGGGGGGGGAGATGTTAACCAGCGCGATGGGGTGTGAGAGGGGAGATTCACAGAGCAGCACGGGGAAGTGTTGTCTGCAGCGAGGGAGATGCGGCAGCCGATCACGGGAATATGCCGAAGCGAGGGGAAGTGAGATGGGCGGGCAGCACATGGTAGATATTTGGCGGTCGCGGGGGAGATGTGGGCAGCATGAGGGAGATGTGGCAGCAGCGTGTGGAGATGTCCCAGGGGGTTGGGGAGGGTTGGGTGGGGATGATGTGATGGCAGTAGGGGAGATGTGCATGCAGTGAGGGGAGATCCGTGCAGCAGCACGGGGAGATATCCGGCAGCGGGGGGAGATGTCGGCAGCAGCGGGGGAGATTGTACCAGGGTTGGGGAGGTTGGGGGGTGGGGGAGAGGTGCTGGCAGCGACGGGAAGAATGTGGCCGCAAGGAGGGAATGCGGGCAGCAGCGGGGGGAGATGTACCAGAGGGTTGGGGAGGGTTGGGGGTGGGGAGATGTGCTGGCAGCGAGGGGAGATGTGGCGGCTAGGAGGGGAGGTGCCGCGCAGCCCGGGGGAATGGTACCAGAGGGTTGGGGAGGTTGGGGTGGGGGAGAGTGGCTGGCCACGATGGGAGATTGC
The DNA here is from genome assembly GCA_036426205.1 of Ascaphus truei. Taxonomy (NCBI): domain Eukaryota; kingdom Metazoa; phylum Chordata; class Amphibia; order Anura; family Ascaphidae; genus Ascaphus; species Ascaphus truei. Next base: position 42,840 of record WSYH01003882.1, read on the forward strand.
CGCCAGTGAGGGAGATCGGCAAGCACGGTTGGATGATGTTCCAGTGGGTTGGGGGGGGTTGGGGGTTGGGAGATGTTTTCTGGCAGCGAGGGGAGATGTTCCGCAGTGAGGGGAGATGCGGCAGCATGGGGGGGATGTTTCCCCAGGGGGTTGGGGGAGGGTTGGGGGTGGGGAGATTGATGGCATCGAGAGAGATGCGGCAGCAGAATACGGGGAGATGTTGCCGGAGCAAAAGAAGGTTTCTTGAGTGAGACTTAAATATTTATACTGTAGATGTCCAATATGGATGCTGTATCTTATGAATCAGAACAGAATAAACCTCCTGCATTGAGCAAAATACTAGTGTATTTTGTGGCATGATTATAGAACTAATTTGAAATGAAAAGAAATGCTGAATAATAATATGAAAAATGTCGCCAACTTCTCAAATCTTTATACTTGCAACTGACTACAGGAATCAAACGCTAATATCTAAAAAATATCTGCTCGTATTTCCCTATGATGACCCCAGCCCTAGACTGGGTCCTTTTTGCATATTTAACCATATTTGGTGTTTTTCCTTGCTTTTTTTGACAACTGACTGTTAATAATTTGAAAAAAATGTGTCACAAAGCATAATTCCAGAAATGAAGCAGTTAATGAATAAAGAATGAGAAGAGCTACCTCCAGTATATGATAAAAGGGACGAGGCATATGTACTTCCCCTTCAGCGCACTTTAAACTGATTGTCATCCAATTAGAGGTGGAGGAATATTTGTTAATCTACTGCAAGCCAAAAGGGCCCAGCTGTCAGGTCTCCGATCTGGATGTCTTTTTAAAGTAAGCCATAGGTCCTCTTGAGATTTTTCCTTTTCCGTCTCTGCATTATTTTGACATGTGGTCCTGCATAGTCAACATTTCAGGGGAACTGTCTGCTATGAATTATTACAATCTAATTGTGCATGGTAGCTTCAGTGTTCAGGGGCTGCATGGCTTAGATTAGCATGACTTGCAGTACTGTACATGGCTTTTGGATTGATTCATCTATGGAAAAACGCCAATTTTTTTTTCAATGTGGGTGACAATTTGTGAAATTTCCGGTTTTTTTTTCTGAAACTGAAATGTCACGGTTTATAATATGTAAATGACAGATGAGCCCTCTTTCCATGTTTTCCGTGTTTCCGAGCTTACTCGAATTCAAAACGTTTCGTTCTGATTCAAGTAGTGCAGAGTTCAGACCGCAAGAACCTGCCCATCCTTAGGCAAAACGCTATTAGTGCTGGCAATGGTACGCTAAACCGAGTGATGTCACCCGTCGCACGGGCCATCTTCCAAGTTGTAATTTACTTTAGGTAGCGTTGCAAGGCGGGCGACAAGGGCCAGTGACGTCACTAACAAATGCGGGCCTCGCATTTGATTGGTTTATAGACAGTCACATGTGGCGACTTCTCGAAAAAATCAATTTTGCCCGTCTTCCAAATTTTTAGACGCTCCGGCGCCCGTCGCACTTGTTGCAACGGAGTCAATGAATATTGTTTTTGGGGATCACCAGTCTGTGTCGCTGTCGCCAGGCAACTATAATCACCAGCCTTATTACAAAGGTTTGATGTCTTTAATATGTGGGTAGTTCCATAGATAATTGTTTTTATCTAATGTAATATTTGCAATTTGTCCACCGTACATTGAGGCATAAATGTACAGTAACCCCCTACCCCTCCCATGAGGCAGGTGGGCCGACAGTCACTGTTTTTTATGCACATTCTATCAGAAACGGCAATCTCCTCTATTGTAAATAATAATTTATTTGTCTTTTAAAAGACTCCCTCCCCATTCTTATATTCTGCAGGCTTAACAAAATCATGACATGATTGTAATGCTTTTAGAATAGCAAGTGATTTCTCCTCATTGCACTTTCAGTACCTGTAGGCTTAGGGATTTTGGCTTCAAAATGTGGACGTGGAGTCACAGTTTTTCTGTCTGCAAGAAGAAGCTGAAGAAAATATTTGTGTGGCGTGGGTGGTACTGTGAATAGTGTGTGGGCCATACGCCCACATTCAGGGGCAAGGGTGTAATGTTATAGTGTGTGGGGCATACGCCCACATTCAGTGGCAGAAGGGTGTAATGTGAAAATAGTGTGTGGGCATACGCCCACATTCAGTGAGGCAATAGGTGCAATGTGAATAGTGTGTGTGGGCAGTAGCCCATCTTCAGTGAAGCAGAGGGTGTAATGTGATAGTGTGTTGGGCATACGCCCCTCCATTCAGTGGGCAGAGGGTTTATGTGAATATTGTGTGGGGCATACGCCACATTCAGTGATCAGATGTTCGAATGTGAATAGTTGTGTGGGTAGCTGCCCACATTCAGTGGCAGAGGGTGTATGTGAATAGTGTTGTGGGCAGCAGCCCACATTCAGTGGGCAGAGGGTGTAATGATGTGAATAGTGTGTGGGTAGCAGCCCACATTCAGTGGGCAAGGGGGTAATGTGAATAGTGTGTGTGGGCAGCGCCCACATTCCAGTGGGCAAGATGGTTTTAATGTGAATAGTGTGTGTGGGCATCGCCCAAATTCAGTGGCAGAGGGTGGAAATGTGAATAGTGTGTGTGGGCAGCAGCCCACATTCAAGTGGGCAGGTGGAATGTGAATATTGGTGTGGGCAGCAGTCCCACATCATTGGCCAAGGGTGTATGTAATAGTGTGTGTGGGCATACGCCCCACATTCATGGGCAGAGGGTAATGTGAATTGTGTGGGCATACGCCCACATTCATGACAAGGGTGGAATGTGAATAGTTGGTGGGCAGTACCCACATTCAATGAGCAGAGGGTGTAATGTGAAAGTGTGTGGGTAGCGCCCACAATTCAGTGGCAGAGGTTGTAATGTGAAATAGTGTGTGTGGGCACAGTCCCACATTCAGTGTGCAGAGGGTGTAATGTGAATGTGTGTGGGCAGCACTCACTTCAGTGGGGGAGAGGGTTACTGTGATATGTGTGTGGGCCAGCAAGCCCACAATTCCGTTGGGCAGAGGGTGTAATGTGGAATAGGATGTGGGCATACGCCCCATTCAGTGGGCAGAGGGTGTAATGTGAATAGTGTGTGTGTGCATACGCCCCATTCAGTGAGCAGAGGGTGTAATGTGAATAGTGTTGTGGGCCATTACGCCCACATTCATTGAGTCAGAGGGTTGAATGTGAATAGTGTGTGTGTGCAGTAGCCCCATTCAGTGAGCAAGGGTGTAATGTGAATAGTGTTGGTAGCAGCCCAACATTCCCAGTGGGCAAGGGTGTAATTGAATATGTTGTGTGGGCAGCAAGCCCAAATTCAGTGGGCCATTAGGGTGTAATGTGATAGTTGTTGTGGTGCATACGCCCACATTCGTGGGCAGAGGGTGTAATGTGATAGTTGTGTGGGCATACCCCACATTCAGTGAGCAAGGGGGAATGGTAATATTGGGTGTTGGCATTAGCCCTACATCAGTGAGCAGAGGGTTGTAAATGGATTAATAGTGTGGTGGGCATACGCCCACATTCAGTGGGCAGAGGGTGGAATGTGAATAGTGGGTGTGTGGGCACAGCCCAAATTCAGTGGGCAGAGTTTATGTGAATTAGTGTGGTGTGGGCAACTACGCCCACATTCATTTTTTCAGTGTGGGCAGAGGTGGAATGTGATAGTGTGTGTGGGCATACGCCCACATCAGTGGGCAAGGGTGGAATTTTAATAAGTGTGTGGGGCAGTCATCCCACATTCGTGGGCAGAGGGTTGTAATGTGTTAGTGGGTGTGGGGCACCGCCCACATTCAGTGGCATAGGGTGTAATGTGAATATGGTGTGTGGGCATACTCCTCACATTCAGTGTTTGGCAGAGGTTGTAATGTGCAAGTTTGTGGGCATACGCCCCATTCAGTGAGACAGGGGTGGATGTGAAATAGTGTGTGTGGGGGCATAGCCCACATTCCAGTGCGCAGAGGGTGTAATGTGAATAGTGTGTGGGTAGCACCACGATTCAGGTTCAGTGGGCAAGAGTGTGTGGAAATGTAATAGTGTTGTGTGGGCAGCAGCCCACATTCAGTGGGCAGAGGGTGGAATGTGAATAGTGGTGGGGCATCGCCCACATTCAGTGACGCAGAGGGTGGAATGTGAATAGTGTGTATGGGCACAGCTCAACTTTCCGTGGGCAGATGTTGTAATGTGAATAGTGTGTGTGGGGGCAGCAGACCACATTCAGTGGGCAAGGGTGGATGTGAATAGGTGTGTGTGGGCATACGCCCACATTGCAGGGGGCAGAGATGTGGAATGGTGAATAAGTGTGTGTGTGTGTGGGCAGCAGACCCACATTCAGGTGGGCAGAGGGGGTGGAATGTGAATGCGTGTGTGTGGCAGCCGACCACATTCATTGGGCAGAGGGGTGTAATATGAATAGTGTGTGTGAGTAGCCCACATTCAGTGGGCAGGGGTGTCATGTGAATAGTGTGTGTGGGCATACGCCCACATTCATGGGCCCACACCACGAGTAAGGTGTAATGTGAAAGTGTGGTGGGCATACGCCCGACCTTTCTCGTGGGCAGAGGTGTAATGTGATAGTGTGTGGTGCATACGCCACTCATGGGCAGAGGATGGAATGGAATAGTGTGTTGTGTGGCATACGCCACTTCAGTGAGCAGAGGGTGTAATGTGAAATATGTGGGTGGGCATCAGCCGCACATTCGAGTGGGCAGAGGGTGTAATTTGAAAAGTGGTGTGTGGGGCAACGCCCACAATTCATGGACAGAGGGTGTATGTGAATAGTGTGTGGTGGGCATACCCCACCTTCAGTGAGCAGAGGAGGGTGTAATGTGGAATAGTGTGTGGGCCAAGTAGCCCACATTCAGTGGGGCAGAGGGTGGAATGTGAAGTAGTGTTGTGACATACTCCCACATTCAGTGGGGAGGGTGGAATGTGAATAGTGTTTGTTGGCATACGCCCAGTCAGTATGCAGAGTGTGTAATGGTGAAATAGTGGTGTTGGGTCAGTAGCCCCATCAGTGGGCCAGAGTGGTAATGTGAATAGTGTGTGTGTTCACACAGCCCCACATTCAGTGGGCAGAGGGTGTAATGTGACTAGTGTGGTGGGCAGCAGCCACATTCAGTGGGCAAGGTGTAATGTGAATATGTGTGTGGCAGCATCCCACTTCTAGTGGCAGAGAAGGGTGAATTTGAATAAGTTGTGTGGGCAGATCCACCTTCAGTGGGGGCAGAGAGGGTGTAATGTGAATAGGTGTGGGGGCAGCAGCTCCATCAGTGGTCAAGGGATGTGAATAGTGTGTGGCGCAGACCAATTCATTGGGCATAGAGGGTGTATATGTGAATAGTGTGGTGGTGGGCAGCAGACCCCCTTCATTGGGGCAGAGGGTGGAATGTGGAATAGTGTGTGTGGGGCAGCAGACCACAATTCCGTGGGCAGAGGGTGGAATGTGAATAGTGTGGTGTGGGCAGCAGACCAATTCAGTGAGCAGGTGATGTGAATGTGAATTGTGTTTGGTCACGCCAGCCCACATTCAGTGGGCGAGGGGAATGTGAGGAAAACTTGTTTGAAAAAACAAAAACCAAAAGAAAGAAAACTGTAATACGGAATAATGACAATCATCACAATGAACCCAAGTTGCAATTATGGCAGGGGGCGATCAGAGGATGCGAAGGGGGCCACAGAGATGCCAAGGGGGGGGCGAGCATAGAGGCGAGAGGCTGAAGGGAAGGGGTCCGAAGAGAGAGGGGGGGCGGGAGATAATGGCACATACACACAAACGCACACAAACACCACCCCCCCGATCCAGCCTGACAAACTTACGGGTACCTCCCCTCCCCTTCCTCGTAGCGCGCACCCGGTCCCCATCTTTCCCTGCTCTAAAAATTTAGCATAAGACAGCAGTAACGCCACATGCTTGAAGATGGATGACGTCCACCACTCTCAAGCATGAGTGCGGCTAGCGCCAGCGGGGAGTCATGCCACTGGCGCATGACCGCTCTCATGCTTGAGAGTGGTGACGTCACAACTCTCTAAGCTGAGCACCGAGTGTCTGTCTATTCGTAAGCGGATGGGTGGGGGACGTTGCAGGCAAGTTGACGAGCTTTGAAAGGCAACTGTTTTGTTTTGTTTTTCTCAGGGCGCCAACTTGGTGAATGTGCGTGCTTTGCACGAGCACCGCACGCACCGCGTTAGTGGGTATTTTCCACATATAACATATGTAACTAAACGCCAACAACCGGCGTGCTCAGCACTTCTCAGCGCCAGCGGAGACGCAGCCTTAAAGCATCTAAGCAAGAAATTGCCTGTGAGAATTCTTTTGAAACCTTTCACTGCCCTCCCAGCCCTTTTTGACAGCCCCACCCCCCTCGCCTTGATGACCCCCACCTTCTTTTTCTCCCCCTCCTTTGACCCCCCCCTCTTTTACTGCCCCCCCCTGTCCCCTCCTGTTTGACTGCCCCACACCTCCCCTGCCTTTGACGCCCCCCTCTCCATGGCTTTGACCCCCCTGCTTTGATGCCCCCCCTCCTTTTGACACCCCGCCCCTTGATGCCCCCCCCTGCCTTTGACGCCCCCCCTGCCTTTGATGCCCCCCCTGCCTTTCACCACCCCCTCCCTGCCTTTCACATCCCCGCCTTTGACGCCCCACCCCACTGCCTTTGACGACACCCCCCCTGCCTTTGACCCCCCTGCCTTTGACCCCCCTGCCTTTGAAGCCCCCTCGCCTTTGACGCCCCCCCTTCCTTTGATACGCCCCCCCTGTCTTTGACTGCCCCCTGCTTTGAATGCCCCCCCTTGCCTTGCTGACCCCCCGCCTTTGACACCCCCTCCTTTGACAACCCACCCGCCTTGTGCCCCCCTGCCTTTGATGCCCCCCCTGCCTTTGTAGCCCCCCCTTGCCTTTGATACCCCCCCCGCCTTTGACCCCCCCTGCCTTGACCCCCCCCCAAGCCCTTTGACGCCCCCCCCCTCCTTACCCCCCCTCCCCTGCCTTCCGCCTCCCCCTTACCCCCCCCCCCTGCCTTTGACCCCCCTGCCTTGGACCACCCCTGCCTTTGACGCCCCCCCCACCTTTGACACCCTCCCTTATTGAGCCCCCCCCCCTGCCTTTGACGCCCCCCCCATGCTCTTTCACTTGCCCCCCTCCCTGCCCTTTCACGCCCCCACCCTTTGATGCCCACCCCCTGCCTTGACGCAACACCAGCCTTTTGCACCCCCCCCGCCTTTGACGCCACCCCCCTGCCATTGATGCACCCCACCCTAGCCTTTGATGCCCCCCCCTCGCCTTGATGCCCCCCCCTGCCTTTGACGTCCGCCCGCTTTGACACGCCCCCCTGCCTTTGCGCCCCCCCTGCCTTGACGCCCCCCCTTGCCTTGATTCCCCCCCCTGCCTTTGACGCCCCCTGCCTTTGACGCCCCCCCCCTGCCTTTGACGCCCCCCCTGCCTTTGATGTCCCCCCCTGCCTTTCACCGCCCCCTCCCTGCCTTTCACGCCCCCCGTCCCCTCCCTGCCTCCGGGCAACGCCGGGTATATCAGCTAGTACAGTATATAATGCAGGGTGAAAGTCATGAAAAGTTTATGGGAGTTAGATATCCAGACAATTACAGTGTGCTTTACAATGGGATTTGGAGAATGTCAACATGAAAACTTACATTTGTTGCAGAGGTGTTTTTTTGTATCGGAAACCCATTGTGGTGTAGAGTGTAAGCTCCTTGGGCAGAGCCCGCCTTACCTACTGTAACAATGTATGTTAATGTTTGTCATTTTAATCCCTCAATCCGTCCTTCCGTCAATCCTATTGTACTGCGCTATGGAATATGTTGGCACATTATAAATAAATTATAATAATACAGGTAAGTGGTGTAAATCCATCTCGAGCATCGACCAGCATCAAATGTAAAAAGGAAACTTGATTAATCCGTTTCATATATTTGAGTAAGCGACAAACAGAAAAGGGAGCATTGTGTCAAAGCAAACTTTTATTTGCACTGTTTATCACCCCATCTGCCTGCTTGTTGTTCATCTATATAACATTTTCACCTGGCCAGAGACAATGGGAAGTAGTAGAACGTGCTCTATCCGCAGTGTAAAGAATACAGAGCATCATTTGGAAATTTCTACTTTTCTGCTACGTTACAATCCTCACTAGTGCAGGGTCCAGCAAGACATTAAAGAACTGCAGGACCAGCACTGAACGGGTAGATTGCCTAATTACTTGCACTTTATTTACTATAATATATTTTTAGTTACTGCTCTGAGGGAGATAGTAGGCCCAGGATTTGCATAAACCCCTCCTTACTTTACATAATTTACATAGAATAAAAACTCCTCCAGGGCAGTGTCACACATAGCATGCAATGATGTGTAAAATATTGATGTGCATACCCTTAGCAAGTTGCACTTGACAAATTAAAGCAAAATTGTGATGATTTTTTCCCTCATATTTCATTTAATTGTAAATGGACCCCATTGAGTTCTGAACAGGACAGGTGATCATAAAAAATAAGTTTGTTTGTAGTGACAGTGAGCTCTGCGTACTAACATATTCTTTCTAATTTGTGTTGCATCAAAAATGTAAAAATAAAAACTAACACAAGCAGACACACAGGCACACAGAGTTAAATAAGAATTTGAATCATTTAGTTTTAGGACCTGCTAAGGATTATGCCTTGATGTGGCTAGCAGGCTTATAACGCTTTGGCCAAAGGGTTTAACCAAATTACCCCTTTTCAAGTGATAAATAGGAATTTCAATGTGTATTTTTGTCATATTGGATGTAGCTTTGGGCTTCTTTGTTTTTTGTTGTATACATTTAGCAATGCCCACTAGCACTCCAATTGACACACATATATATATATATACAGTGTTCGACAAACCTATACATTTGCTCGCCCCGGGCGAGTGGATTTAACCCCCGGGCGAGTAAATATTGGCCCAAGCAGCACACGTTTGGTACTAGGTGGCGAGTAGATTTTTTTGTGTGGCGAGTAGATTTTTTGGTGATATGTCGACCACTGTGTGTGTGTATATATATATATAGTGTTCGACAAACCTATACATTTGCAGGCCCCGGGCGAGTAGATTTAACATCATGGCGAGCTCCTATTGGCCCAAGCAGCACATGTGTGGTACTAGGTGGCGAGTAGATTTTTTTGTTCGGCGAGTAGATTTTTTGGTGATTTGTCGACCACTGTGTGTGTGTATATATATATATATATATATATATATATATATATATATATGATGTAGTAATTTTTGGGGTTCCTTAGAGCTTGCTGGGTATCTGTGTGTTTATTAACTTTGTCCAGCTGGTCTCAGCTGTTTTGGAGGTCAGTGGCCCCTCCCCACTTCCAAGTGAGCAGGTCTTGCATGCAGCTGGTTGTGACAGATCCAATGTGATCATTCTTCCTCTAAATATAGCGGTAAATAAGATTTTTATAGTGCCGGCAACTGCGAAGGCGACGCGACCAGTGACGTTACCCGTCGCAGTCGCTGCTAGCGAAAGTTGTAATTTGCTTTCCGGCGACGTCGCGGGCGACCAGGTCTTTGATTGGTTTAGAGGCTGTCACATATGGTGACAGCCTCTGAAAAATCAAATTTGACCGGCTACAAAAATTTGCACCACCACCGTCGCTCCCGTTGCTCCGTTGTGTCGTGCTTACTATAAGCGCACACGACGGCAGCAATACATTTATTCGCCATCGCCGGCACTATAAGCGCAGCCTTAGTGCAGCCTTAGTGTTAGGACCTGCTAATGGTCATGCCTTGATGTGGCTAGCATGCTTATAATGCTTTGGCCAAAGGGTTTAACCAAATGACCCTTTTCAAGAGATAAATAGATATTTCACTGCGTATTTTTGTCATATTGGATGTATCTTTGGGCTTCTTTATTTTTTGTTGCTAACACAAGCAAACATTAAAACTTGCGTCATATTTATTACGCTGGTTGTGTCACCTGGTACATATAGTGCATACTTCCGTGTTTCACAATATTTCTGATGCTCACATTTTTAATAACATTTTAGGGTTTATTCAAAGTTGAACTTGGCTGACGATTTTGATGCATTTTCTTCTATTCTTTGGCCCACAGAAACATTATTTTTTAACATCCGTATGCTTCCATCTCTGTGTGCCTCAATAAAGTACACAGGTGCAGTGCCTTAATAAATTACATAGGTGCAGTGCCTTAATAAATTACATAGGTGCAGTGCCTCAATAAAGTAAATAGGTGCAGTGCCTCAATAAAGTACACAGGTGCAGTGCCTTAATAAATTACATAGGTGCAGTGCCTCAATAAAGTACACAGGTGCAGTGCCTTAATAAATTACATAGGTGCAGTGCCTCAATAAATTACATAGGTGCAGTGCCTTAATAAAGTACATAGGTGCAGTGCCTTAATAAATTACATAGGTGCAGTGCCTTAATAAATTACATAGGTGCAGTGCCTTAATAAAGTACACAGGTGCAGTGCCTCAATAAAGTACATAGGTGCAGTGCCTCAATAAAGTACACAGGTGCAGTGCCTTAATAAAGTACACAGGTGCAGTGCCTCAATAAAGTACATAGGTGCAGTGCCTCAATAAATTACAGGCTGTCAGAATGCCATCAATAAAGCTACATAGTGGCAGTGCCTCAATAAATTACATATGTTCAGTGCCTCCATAAAGTACATAGGTCAAGGGCCTCATAAACGTACAAGGTTCAAGAGTCCAAAAATCAATAAATTACAATGTTACAGTCCTTAATAAATGACATAGGTGCAAGTGCCATTATAAGTAAACACGGTGGCCTAGCACCTTCAATAAGTACATGTGCCAGATGCCTCAATACATACAACCTGTGCCATTCCTTAATAAGTACACATGTGCAGTGCCATCATAAGTACAATAAAGGTGCAGTGCCTCAATAAATTCCATAGAGGTGCAGTCACTTATAAATTACCATAGGTGCAGTGCCTTTAAAGTACCAGATGCAGTGCCTTACTAAAGTAAACAGGTGCAGTGCCTACAAATAAAATAAAGTACTAGTGAATCAAGTGACCCGTCAATAAGGCAATAGTGTCAGATTGACCTCATAAAGACACAGGCTTCAGTAGCCTCAATAAAGTACACAGGGTGCTTTCCTTAATAAATTACATAAGGATGCAGTGCCTCAAATAAATTACATAGTGCAGTTGCCTTAAAATAAAGTACATAGGTGCAGATGCCTTATAATTACATGGTGTCAGTGCCCTTAATAATTCATAGGATCGCAAGTGCCCTTCATAAAGTACCACGGTGCAGATGTCCTCAATAAGAGTCAGATGTGCAGTGCCTCTAATCAAAGCTACACGGTGCAGTGGACCTTAACTAAAGTATCACCAGGTGCAGGTATACGCGTCTCAATACAATGTACAATGGTGCAGTGACCTAATCAAATTACATAGGTGCAGTGCCTTACAAAATTAAATGGTCACCTAACCGACATCTTGCAGTGCCTCAATACACCAATTACTGCGTGACAGATGCCTCATAAAGTACCACAGGTGCACGATGCCATCAATAAACGTCCCATAGGTGCAGTGCCTCAATTAAAACAGAATCCAGGTGCATGTCCTTAATTCGAATTACATAGGTGCAGATCCTCAATAAGTACATAGGGGCAAGTTGTCGTAATAAATTAACATAGGTGCCAGATGCCTCATAAAGTAATAGGATGCAGTGTCATGTAATAATTACATAGGGGTGACAGTGCCTCAATAAATACATAGGTGCAGTGCCATTCATAAAGTACATAGTGCAGTGCCTCAATAAGTACATAGGTGCATAGTCGTACATAAATATACATAGGTGCAGTCCTCAATAAAGTAAACAGGTGCAGCTGCCGTCAATAAAGTACAAAGGTGTCAGGCCTTAATAAAATTACACCACGTTGAGCAGTGACTCAATACAGTCATAGGTGCAGTGTGTAATAAATTCACATTACGGTCGCATGCCTCAATAAAAGTAAACACAGGTGCAGTTGCCTTATAAATTACACTGGTGCAGTGCTCCGTAAAGTACATAGGTGCACGTGCCTCAATACAAGTACAGAGTGCAGTGCCTTATAAACTTACATAGGTGCAGTGCACTCAATAACAGTACATGAGTGCAGTGTCGTAATAAATTACCATAGGTGAATGCTAATAAATACACCAGGTTGCAAGTGACTCAAATAGGAAAAGTACAAAGGTGGCAGTGAGCCTTAATAATACATAGGTTGCAATGCCTCAATAAGTACATAAGGTGGCATGTAGTAATAAATTATATATTGGTGGTGAGAGTCCAGGTGCAGTCCTCAATCAAATTACCATAGGTCTCAATGGCCCATAATACAACTTAACATAGGTGCAAGTCCCAATAAATTACACTAGGTGCATGCCCTCAATAAAGTACAAGTGCAGTGCTCAATAAGTAACAGTTGCAGTGCTTCAATAAGTACACAGGTCTAGTGCCTCAATAATAAAAGTTCCTTATAATTACTAGTCTGCAGTGCTCAATAAATTACATAGAGTTGCAAGTTCTAATCGTAAAACAGTACCCGTAAAGGTGACATCGTTGCCTGCTCAATAAATAGCAAGGTGAGTTGCCTCAATTACATACACAGGTGCCGTTGCATCAATAAAGTACCAGGTTGCATGCCTTCGTAATAAAGTCGGTAATAATTCAAGGTGCAGTGGCCCTACAATAAAGTACACTAAGGATGCATCCTCAATATTACATAGAGTGCAGTGCCTCATAAAGTACACAGGTTGCAGTGCCTCATAAATCACTAGGTGCAAGTGGCCTCAATAAAGTACATAGGGCAGTGTGTTACGTAATAAAGTACATAGGTGCCAGTGCTTCTGTACATAGGTAACCTCATAGTAAATAGGTTGCAAGTGTAATAACAACATGTGTGCCTCAATAAAGTACCATAGGTGCACGTGGCGCTAAATAAGATTACATAGGGTGCGTTGGCCTCATAAAGACTATAGTGCCAAGTGCCTAATAAATTACAAGTCAGGCTCAGTCCGCAGGCGGCCTCAATAAAGAACATAGGATGCCAGTGCACTTACATAACATTACACAGGTGCAGTGCCTCAAAGTACGTAGGTGCAGTGCCTCAATAAAATACATAGGTGCAGTGCCTCAATAAAGTACATAGGTGCACACAAGTAGGATTGCAAGTTGCAAGCAAAAACATAAAGGCAAACAAGGGTAGACTGTCCCACACAACTAAATTACATGTCGTTAAAATATTGAGCTTTTGGATTATAAATAATATGTACAAGCATGTTCCGGTATTTTTCATAAGTCGTTGATGACTTATTCGGAATTCTACACGTGGTTTGATTTACATGTGATCGTGTGAAAACACAGGTAAGGCCACATATTGAGTCGTCATTTAATGTAGATAAAGGGGCCTATGCTATAAGCCCCGATAAAAATATTTGCTGTGCCGTTTACACTGCCAGCTTTGACAGTGTTGCTGTCATTGTATCAGAAAGGCTCGAAAACCTGTGAAAGCAAAATTCCCAAAACGGGCGAGTAGCTGGCGGCGTGATGATTGGCTCTCTGAAAAGGGCTCACGGCAATTTGTTCCAGCTGCATAGAGAGCCTCCTCTCCCTGCGCATAACTCACCAGCAATCAAAAGTTTTTAATATAAATGTTAATACTAGTGTAAATGAGCAGTGGGTCTCCAGAGCAGAACCACGTTGATTTGAGGTCCGGGGACCCCCTGCTTCCCGAGATAAAGGCCTCATTATGGAGTGCCGTTATCTCCTATGCATTTAAATGTCTCGCATCACGTGACCGGGGGATTTAAATCAATAGAAGATACCGGCACCCCTTAAAGGGCCTGTATCTCGGGAAGCAGGGAGTCCCCGAAACTCAAATCAACAAGGTTCTGCTCCGGAGACCCCCTGTTTCAATACAGTAGTATTAACATTAAAATTGAAAATCAAAACAATTTGTTACCGTAGCAGCTTTCCGTTATAGTAATGAAGCTGCTTTAATGACATTATACTAATAGTGTGCAGGAGCAGGGGGTCTCCTGGATTGAACTGCATTGATTTCAGCCTCAGGAACCCCCTGCTTCCCAAGTTACAGGTCCTGGTATTTAAATCCACCAGTCACGGGACGCAGACGATTTTAAAATGGCGATACCGGCACCCGATGCCCCATACCAGGCCTGTAACTCGGGAAGCAGGGGGCATCCATTAAAGTGATTGGAGCTGTACCATCTGACCTGAAAATGTGATGTCACAGGCCCTATATTAGGACTGTTCACCCCGTGTCCAAACATTTTATGGAATGTAAACATGGGGGTGCAAGAAATTTGACAGTGAGAGGCATTGAAAAAGTTTCATTAAGAGAACGAGAAGGTAAAAAACTCAATCTATTGGACCACAGGGAGGCTTATTGGATCTTCATGTTGAGGACCCGTTCTCCCTGCAGTCTAAATATTGAGTGGAATCTTAGCCATTTTTTTAACTGATTGGTTATAGAATGTACAATTGTTACTCTCCACTGAGGGTGACATGTCTGGACCTTTTTGTCTCCACAATTCTCTTGTCCTTCCTTTCCCATCCCTTTCCCCTTCCTCCCCTGCCCGCCCCCCTCACCCTCCCCTTCCCCTCACACCCCTTTCCCTTTACCCCCCTAGTTGTTCCAATTTTTGGTCCCTTAAGAACTCACGCAAACATAGCAATTTTCTTCAATGATGAGATTTTTAATTAATAGAATTTGAATAGACAGGTTAAACTAGAAATTGAAAAGTTTCCTCCAACAGGAGATTTATTTAGATGTTATTGGAGAAATGTATCATTAAATGTTAGCAGGTTCCCTGTAAATGTATGTTTAGGACAACAGGAGGAGATGTATTACACCTACAATTAAATTATATTAGGTTATAGTAAGCTTAAGTATTATTTACATTTGTTTTTAATCTATTTTGTTATATTCAGAGTTTGCTCTTCTTTTTTCAATGTCATAATAAAGCATAGAAGCTTTTGTGTCTGATATATGAAATAGCTCTGTTTTTTATGTTTGTATTTGCCTATAGGTGTCTTTTGTATGCACAAGGGGGACCCCAAAAAGAATGGGGGTTCATTATGTGTTCTTCTGCGCCAGGGTGTGGTATTCACTTCTCCTACCACTGTTTTTTCCATGGAGTGGAGAGAGAATGGGGGGGGGAGGTGTTATAGTGGGGCAACACCTCGGATGGAGGGAGGTTTGGTTAGGATGGAGCAGACTGGGTCTCCCCCGTGGATGCACACTGGTGAGGCTGGGGGCAGTCAGGGAGCAGTGCCGCTCTGATCTTGGTGGGCAGGGATTCATCTGCACTGACAGGACGCAGTGTGTCCTTTCTGCTTGAGGGAAGGGGCTGTGTTCCTCTCTCTCACTTGCCTCCAGCGTTGAGGAGATGATTGGATGGTGATGTCATCAAGGGGCGTTACCTAGGAGGAAGATACAGATACCTAGTAGACATGCACACTCGTATAAGCGTGCACGAGCGCGGTGGTGACGTCACACACTCACATTTTTTGGCGCGAATTTTGATTAGTGAGATGTACATTATGTAGAGTATATAAGGGGGTCCCCAGTGCATTGTACCATACTCCTTGATAAAGCACCGTGTTGTGTGAAACGCGTAGGAGGGTCCACATCTCCTTGTTTGTCATGTGTGATAGACAATAAATATTTTTCTATTTTTATACACCTGTCTCCCTGCTTTGTGTATTTATTTGTATATTTTTGCTCCCGTTTAAATGATAGAAGGCCTGCAACAAATTACTGTGCCTTTCTTACTACCACTAAGGGTTTTAGATAAAAGATCAAAGTATAAAAACTTATATTTTCAATAGCAGTACTTCAATGTACACAAATCAATATCTTTTAAAAAACAGATTATCTATTCGAATCCTGTTATAGTTTATTACAGTCATATATGTGGAGAGGAGCTAACTATGATAGGAAATTTGAAATAATTTATTATAGCTAAGTGCATTTTATTAAATGTACACTGACAAAGCTTCATATTACAAGGGTTGATCAAAATGTTGAATCATTGTTACACCTCAGCTTCACCTTTAAGAAACATCTTTGTATTATACTGACAACTAGAAAATCAGAAATTATAAGGAAAGAAACTGACATTGATTGATGCTCAAGTCTTTCTCCTGATTTGCTGATTAAACTCATCAATCTACATGCAGAAGAGATGTCCAATGCAAATGGAACCAGCCAGCCTTAACAAAGTGCTATTGTCAGAATACGGCAAAAAAGGAGAATGGGCTTAATGGCACCACAGAAGAAAAATGTGTGTTATTGTATAGAAACAATATTTACTTCAAGGGATGAAGAGGTGTGTGGTTACGTGCATATTCAGTATAGCAGACTGTTTTAGAATTTGGAATATCCTTTCTATATAATAAAATATACCATAGGAAGTTTAGCATATGTTTTTATCAGCTGTATATTTCTTGCACCAAATGATAGTTAATAAATATTTATTCCATTTACACCAATTACAATACTCGCTCATTTACATGTAGATTTCCAAATATGGAAATACCTTAGCAAATAGAAATACTTATCAGCTCATACCCCCTTGGTTAAACTCCATGTGAAGTTGTAGTAAATAGTTAACATTTTATTTCCCACACATTAAATTATTTATCAACCCATCTTAATTTAACGTATGAGCGTATTAGCACATGCTTCAAATATAATAATTGGCAGTTTTTTATTCATATAGTTAGCCTGAAAGAAAATGCCGTTAATAAACCAACAACACAGTGATACAAACTGTTTGAAGTCTCCTGTAACACTTTGACTGGAATCTTTAAAAAAAAATTAGCCTCTAATGATTAGTACATTTTCTGGATATTCATCATGTGTGACCCATGTGATGGGTACTGTATATTCATCATTTGTGACCCATGTGATGGGTACTGTATATTCATCATTTGTGACCCATGTGATGGGTATTGTATATTCATCATGTGTGACCCACGTGATGGGTACTGTATATTCCATGTGATGGGTATTGTATATTCATCATGTGTGACCCAGGTTATCGGTAATGTATATTCATCATGTGTGACCCATGTTATGAGTTTGCATCTGTTTGTGTCCTGGCTAAATTCTGTTTGTTCTAAACATACATATTGTGACGGTCATATCTGTCAGGAGAACCTCACACTGGTAAGCACTGATACAGTTACGCACCGATATAGTTACGACAGTTATAGTTAAGCACTGGTATAGTTACGAACCGATATAGTTACGCACCGATATAGTTACGCACTGATATAGTTATGCACCGATATAGTTACGAACCGATATAGTTACGCACCAATATAGTTA
>WSYH01003883.1:0-60182 GCA_036426205.1 Ascaphus truei
ATCATGTGTTGGTTAGAGGGTATGGCAAGCAATGCATCTTGTCTTTTACCCTCACAGACAGGGAATGGCCTGCACATGGGGAATAAAAATGGCGGGGACAGGGCAACAACAGTAATGCATGGCAAATCAGGTATTAACCCTTTCCTCCCCGTCACCTCCCCCACTCAAGATGCAGGGACTGCCCTGACCACCCCATCCGGTGGCTGGGCTGACCTGCTAGCTCTTGAAGTTAGTAAGTCCTGAGGGCTGTCCTGGCGGGAAAGGCCATCAGCATTACCATGCTCACTTCCCTTCTTGTGCTGGATGGTGAAGTTCCACTCCTGTAAGGCAAGACTCCAGCACAAAAGTTTAGCATTTTCCCCCGACACCCTCTGTAACCAACTCAAAGGATTGTGGTCAGTTATTACTGTGAAATGTCTGCCACACAAATAAGGCTATACTGTAACTTCTTTAGAGCCCACACTATGGCCAGACACTCCTTCTCAATGGTGGCATATGCCACCTCTCTGGGTAGCAGTTTGCGGCATAGATATACTACCGGGTGCTTATCGCCCTTCTCCCCCACTTGGCTGAGTACAGCACCAATGCCAAAGTCTGAGGCATCCGTCTGCACCAGGAACTTTTTTGCATAGACTGGAGCAGCAAGTATAGGAGCGCTGGCTAGTGCAGCCTTTAATGCCTGAAACGAGACCTCACAGGCAGGAGACCAGACTACCAGCACAGACTCTCGCTTCTGGGTCAAGTCAGTCAGGGGTTTGGCAATGGCGCTATACTGAGGGACAAACTTCCTGTAGTAGCCTGCGGTGCCTAGGAAAGTCATGACTTGCTTCTTGGTTTTGGGAACGGGCCACTGCACTATAGCATCCACCTTAGCTGGTTCTGGCTTAAGATGCCCACCACCCACCCTGTGCCCTAAGTACAATACCTCTGCCATCCCTACTGAGCACTTGGTTGGTTTCAACGTGAGTCCCGCTTCCCTAATCCTGGCTAGCACCGCAGCTACATGCACTAAGTGTGAGTCCCACGAATTACTAAAGACAGCAATGTTGTCCAGGTATGCCCTTGCAAACCCTTGCATACCTTCCAGCAAGCGATTGACCAGGCGTTGAAAGGTAGCCGGTGCATTTTTCATCCCGAATGGCATCACTAGAAATTCATAGAGGCCACCTGGGGTAATAAATGCAGACTTCTCTCTAGGCTCCTGAGTCAAAGGGATCTGCCAGTACCCTTTTCTGAGATCCATAGTCGTCAGATACCTTGCCTCCGCGAGTTCATCTAACAACTCATCCATGCGGGGCATGGGGTAGCTATCTGACACCGTGCCCACATTGAGCTGCCGGTAGTCCACACAGAACCGGGTGGTTCCGTCCTTCTTAGGCACCAGGACTACAGGACAAGCCCAAGGGCTCTGGGACGGCACAATTACCCCTAGGGCCAGCATCTCTTCTACCTCCCTCTCTATACTGCCCTTCACCTCTGCTGACACTCTATAAGCGTGCTTATGCAGAGGTCTCAGATCCCCTGTCAGCACTGGGTGTTCTGCAATGTGTGTCTTCCCTGGCTTGTCTGAAAACAGAGCCCTATACTTCTCTAGCATAGCCCTGGCTTCTGCTCTCTGCCTGACACTCAGCTGAGCCCCTACCTCCACCTGCTCTATGGTACCTCCCTGCCTAGCCTCCCCCAAGAGATCAGGCAGAGCATTGCTCGCCGGATCCCCCATCGGTGGGCTGCAAATGGCCAGCACTGATGCCACACTCGGTGCTATGTACTCCTTCAGCATGTTGATGTGATAAGTCTTATTTCTCCCTGTCTCAGCATCTACCTGTACAACATAGTTGCACTCGTTCATCTTTCGCAGTACCGGATACGGTCCCGACCAGGCAGCCATTAATTTGTTCTCCCGAATGGGCTTGAGAACAAGTACCTGCTGTCCTGGGATGAACTCTCTGCTACGGGCATTCTGATCATACCAAGTCTTCTGCTTGGTCTGAGCAGCCCTAAGGTTGTCCTGTGCCAACCCCATGAGCATCTCTAATCGGTCTCTGAGATCTATCACATAATGAAGCACAGTAGCATCAGTAGTGGTAGTCTCCCCTTCCCATCCCTCACGGAATAGGTCCAGAGGTCCACGTACCTTGCGACCATATAGCAGCTCAAAGGGAGAGAAGCCTGTGGATTCTTGCAGTACCTCTCGGTACGCAAACAGCAAATGCTGCAGGTGAATCTCCCAGTCTTTCCCCTCTGCCTCTATAAATGTTCGCAGCATCTGTTTCAGGGTACCATTGAACCTCTCACATAGTCCGTTGGTTTGGGGGTGGTAAGGGGTCGTGCGCTGGTGCTTCACCCCACACGCCTCCCAGAGACACTGTAGCAATTCACTCATGAACTGCGACCCCTGATCGGTTAGGATCTCACTAGGGAAATCTACCCTAGATAAAATGGCTAACAGAGCTTTAGCTACTGCCCTAGCATCAATACTGGCAAGCGCTACTGCCTCAGGGTACCGGGTGGCAAAATCCACCACCGTGAGAATGTAGAGCTTTCCTGACCAACTGGGAACCATGAGGGGTCCCACGAGGTCCATAGCTACCCGCTGAAAGGGTTCCCCTATTACCGGTAACGGGTTCAGGGGTGCCTTCACATGGTCACCCGCCTTACCTACTCGCTGGCAGGCATCACAGGATCGTCAGAACTCTGCCGCCTCACTGGATGCCCCCGGCCAGTAGTAACGCTGCCACAGCCGGGCTCGCATTCTAGCGACCCCCTGATGCCCCGCTAGTGGAATGAGTGGGCTAGCCGCAACAACTGCTGCCTATATTCCCGGGGTACCACTAGCTGTCTCTTCCCCATCCATACCTCATCTAACCCGGTAGTCCCTTGCTCTCTGTATAGGAGCCCGCGGTGCCACAAGAAGTAATCAGATCCCTTGCTTTGCTTAGACTCGGACGCCCGCAGTCTCATGCCCTCCAAGCTGGGATCAGATCGCACTGCATCCCTAAACTGGGCACCTAACTCTGGCCACCCCCCGGTCACATCTGAGTCAGGGGGACAGGGAACAGGTACAGGGAACAGTAAGTCAGTGTCAGAAAGTGACTGAGTCTGGCTTACCTATCTGGTCTCTGCAGAGACTACTGGAACTGTAGGTCCCAAATGCAGGGGGACAGGGGCTGGTTCTGCTGTGATCCTTGCTGACTGGCTCCTGGTGATCGCTGCAACAGGTGCCAGCTCAGTGGTAAAAACACAGGTAACGTGTCCTAGGTCGTTACCCAGCAAGACCTCAGCATCTAACCCAGGCAAAACCCCCACCTCCCTCATGCCACATCCGGCACCCCAGTCCAAAAAGACCCGGGCAACCTGGAGTGACCGCGGGTCCTCCGTCTGGCATGGTCACTTGCATCCCGGTGCCCGGGAGCAAATCCTCTGGCCGCACCATATCGGGGCGAACAAGAGTCACGGTGGCACCGGAGTCTAGCAAGCCGTCCGCCTGCCGGTCTCCGATGGTCACCTTCCGAAGATGCTTCTGCCGGACATCGTTGGGTTGCATCCCGACTGGAGCAAACTGATGTCCCCCGCTCTCAGCTGCTGGTCCTGATGTGGCGAGTGCAGTCTCTCCGCTGGGCATCCCTCTGTGGGCTGGTTCCACGGCTTTACTTGGCTCCTCTTTATGTGCCAGTCGCACACGGGCGACCGGCCTCTCAGCTGGTGAGCGTTGCCCCTGATGGGGTCCCTTTGACCGGTCCCGGTCTGGACAGTCTGGCCTGAGATGCCCAACCTTGTTGCAAGTGTAACACCGCCTCTCATGCTTGAACTCTGCAGCCTTGGGTACGTTGTTTGCTGCCGCAGGCTGGTGTGTCCACGGAGGGGTAGTCTTAGTGCCCTGGGCCGCACGGCCTGCTCCTTTGGGTGCTACAGGGACCTTCATTGCAACTCGGCTGGCCACATACTCATCTGCCATTCTCGCTGCATCCTCATAGGTCTGAGGTTTATGGTCATAGACCCACCCACTCACATCTGTGGGAAGCTGCTGCAGCAGCTGCTCTTGAAAGAATAAGTCCAGCAGGGCATGGAATGTTGTAACCCCATTCCCCTCCACCCACTGAGTCCTGTGCAAAGCCATCCTACTGGCATAGGTGCTGTATGACTCTCCGGGGTGTACTACCCCCGTCCGGTACTTGCCCCTGTAAGATTCTGAGGTCAGGGCATTCTGGGTTAGCAGCTTGCTTTTCACATGACCATAGTCATCGGCATCCACGCGTTGAATACCCATCACAGTCCGTTTGGCTTTGCCAGATAACAGTGGTCGCAGTCTGACCACCCAGTCCCTTCTTGGAATTCGGAACCGGGAACACTGCGTCTCGAAGTCATTCAGGAACCCATCGAGGTCATCTGTGCCATCTAAGAACTTGCTGAAGCTGTGATGATTCACCCGGGAAAGACCTTGTTCCCTGTTTGCAAGGTAGGAGTTGTGGGTTCTTCCGAGCACTGCTGTCAGGAGCTGTACCCGCTCTGCAGTGCTAACTCCCGTTCCCCATATAGCCAGAAGTGCAGTGAGCCCAGGGACGGCACGCTCGGCAGCCGTAGCTGCTACCTCATCCGCAACCCCTGGCGCCAAGCCACGCACGACCGGGGGTCACTAGCACTCTCCTTATGTCCTTGCAGCCCCAGAGCTGGAGGGACCTCCTGCACTCCGGGCTGAATAGCGTCAGCCAACACAGCAGCTACAGGGACTTTCCCCTCTGGTAGGACCCTGCGGTCCTCATGATGCTCCAAATCCTCCTCCAGTTGTGCCTTCGACCGCCCATCTGTCGGTAAGCCAAACCCCGCACATCTCTCCATGACTTTCTCTCTGGTCCATGACCTGAACCTTCCTGAGCGATCGCTCATGGTGCCTTCAGATTATGGGTGAAGGGAACAGTTAAGTCTCTCGTGCTCTTTAGAAGTGTGTCAGTTGCTACTTGTCTGAGGAGCTTGCAAGCTACAAGGTCCTCACTATATTACAGAGCCCGCAGGAAACTGAAATATAGGTTCAATCAGTATCCCACCAGCTGCCACCAGTTTTTTTAAAAGCTTGTCACGATGACATCAACTTTTATCAACACATTTATATTTCTGGGTACTTGATTGAACAGAACAAGTTGCAAAATAAATTGTGATTTATTTCCTTAATAGACAAACACATGACATCTGCAGAATACACTTGAAAACACTCACTGAGATCAGGGAACGAAATAAATTGTCCTTTGCTTGCCAGTGCAAGAAATGCAGCCTTGGTTTTAAAAGTCCTGTGGTTATGTTGTTATTAACCCCTTCACTCCTGGACTGGTTGCTTCTGTACTGGAACAAAGTCTTGCATCTTTACATCATGGATTAAAATTCAGGAATCACACTGGGAATAAATGGGGAGCCACATTTATAGATTGCCCAAAGCTATCTTTAACATGTGGAACCAATCCCCTCGTGGGAACAAAAAAAACCACGAATAGCCATGTGACCCACAGTTCATAGGACCGGTCAAAAGGGCTGTCCGGTGGGTAGGGCGCATGGGTCAGGTTGACGCCCATGCCACTTAGCATACCTGGGCTACACCCATTTCTTGGCACCACTAAGTCTGATTTTTGACAGGGAGGGGTCACTAGCCTGACATCTGCTTTGCATCAGTATGTCAGTTTTGTATACATTATGGGTCTGCTGGGTCTTTTCATAACTGACACTCTTTTAGACAGGAAGATGCTAATCAGATCGATCTCTTTGAGGCTCCATCATAAAAATACCGAGCTCATTCACCCATATTACAGCTGGATGTCCAAGTAATTCCTGCTTGGACTTACAAAAAAATTCATCCTGCCTTACATTTAAGATCTGCTATTATGTGTTGGTTAGAGGGTATGGCAAGCAATGCATCCTGTTTTTTGCCCTCGCAGACAGAGAATGGCCTGCACATGGGGAATAAAAATGGCGGGGACAGGGCAACAACTGCAATGCATGGAAAATCAGGTATTAACCCTTTCCTCCCCGTCACAGTGAGGGCCAGTCCTGTGATTGGCTGAGGATTAAAACATCTCTGATTGGTACAAATACCCCATAGGGATAATGGGCAAGGACATCTTTAAAAGCCCCTGCTTATTTTTACCAGACTCAGACTCATTGGGGAAAGACATTAAGTTGGTGGGATCTCTCTTTGGAAGACGTTGCTCTGTGCAGTTGTTCCTCTGCCCTCGCACCATCCCAAATACCTTTATCCCGTACCCCCGGGTGGAACTGAAGAGCTTGTAACTTTCAAAGAAAAAAACTTTTATTTATAATACCCTCCCCTTTAATTTACAGTTGTTGACTGTGTTATATTGTGTGTACTGTACCCTGCTAGATGAAACTATTGATTAATCACTCTATCGCCATGATTGAGTGTTACCACATGGTTTTGTTTAACTTGTAACCTACTGTATATTGTGATATTTACTCCAACGCTGCCCCCTAGTGAGATCGGGCTGGGGTTGTTACTGTATGTGCCTTGTGATTCAGTAACTTGCTGTGTGCTCTCTGGGACTCTCTAGGTTTAGTAGAGATCCCAGTGCTCCAGCGACAACCAGGTAAATAGAGATTGGCTTAGTATCATTGTGGTGTGTGTTCAGGGATTGTGTAATTGTTGTGTGTTCTGGGAACCCTGGGACCCTCTGCATTCACGGAGGTCCCCTTGTCCCCAGAACCGACCCATGTATCAGAGTGAGATTGTGACTCCCAGCGAAAGTCTCTTATCATGAGGATTGGGTGGGCGGCATCACAGGTCTAAAAGCGTCGATCTTGGGGTGGGCCCCCGTCTCATTCTGGGTGGTAACTCCCCTCCTTGCAAAGTCAGGGTAGGATACCCAGGGCATAGTGAAGAAGAAAAATCAAGGCGCTAATATGTCAAATTAACAATTGAATGAATACGTGACACAGTCACAAGAACATTCACAGAAGTACTTTTTTGGTACACATCACAATAGTAATTTTTTGATTTTTATGAATAGATATAGTGAAAAACCAAGGTGAAAAAGTAAAAATAAAAATAAAATATTGTTAAAACACGTTGAGCTGATGTTACTGATCCCAAACCAACAACACTAATGAAAAGTGACTTCACAAGAACTGCCAGGTGCTGAGACTTTAATGTGCTAATCACTGTTTGAACCTCCTGCTAGATGTACATTAATCAAGTTCCAAACCTGCCAATCAATGCGAAATCACTGATGCAAAATATAGAGGAGCGTCATCACACATACTGTATATAGCATGTGCCATAATAAAACATTAGCTTAGCAGGCTGTGTACTACTGCAAATTTAGCAGTCCGTTTGAGCAATAATAAATCCAAAAGGTCGGGTTGCACAGTTTATAAGGGGATTCCCTCAGTGGCTAAACTATCATATAAACGCTACTTGCTTTCAAATGGCACAGCTCCAACTTTGCTGTCAACTTGTACTGGGAGTCCCTGTGACTAGTGACAGACCATGTAGAGATTAATAAACAACTGCCAACCCAACATAAGGTAAAGTATCCAGAAATCAATGCTTGATACTTAGCTAAATAGCTGCTGTACTCTGCTCCGCAGCGGTACACAACACTGCTAGGACGCTCCTGCTGTAGACCGGTTGTTGTGGGATCAGCTGCTCAACGTGATGTGACGTCACCACGCCACAGTGCCCACGAGTGTTGTTGGTTTGGGATCAGTAACATCAGCTCAACGTGTTTTAACAATATTTTATTTTTATTTTTACTTTTTCACCTTGGTTTTTCACTATATCTATTCATAAAAATTAAAAAATTACTATTGTGATGTGCACCAAAAATGTACTTCTGTGAATGTTTTTGTGACTGTGTCACGTGTTCATTCAATTGTTAATACGATTAACTTCTGTACATTGGTAGCACTCATTTGTGCTATTAATTGACACTTGAAAACTATATTCATTGAAATTGTTTATTATCCATGAGTGAGCGGTGTGAAATGTTTTGCGTTGTGCTAATAAGTCAAAACATTAAATATAATTAATATTATATTGATATATATTCTGCTGCCCAAGTGAAAATTGGGAAATCTCCCTCCCCCAATAATTGCTAAGGAAAAAAGGAAAATGCACTCTGGTTGCGTCACCACCCAGAACCACTAGAGGGCCCACCACCCCAAGAGCCATGCTCTTATACCTGGGAGCCCCCCCACACAATCCTGGGAACACTCTGTAGAGGGAGAGGGGGGTTGGCCCAGTATTAAAGGGGTTGCACCCCATATGGCCACCCCATGACCTCACCAGGGAGGCAAGGGGTTATCTGGACTGCGGTCCAGGAATGTGGCTTAAACCTTGTCATGTCAGGAAAATGTATGTTCCCCTGTTCCCATGTTTCATTATAATCCTGTATTTTAATGTTTTAAAGTGCATTTCTGTATCTCCAGTTCTGGAGATCGCAGAGAGTTGATATTTGGCCAATGTGTGGAGTCACTGTAGGCATTAAAACTGGCAAATTTCGACCCACTGAGCCCACCAGAATGGAACTTATTAATATGTGTAGATATTAAAGTGTATGGTATTTTGATCTGCTCTGACAATGCAGACTCCATCTGCTATGCTAATAGGTCATGAAGCGCAGCCGGCTGATTGAGCCTAAGCACTGCGATCAAAAGTTAACTGCCTGATTATTTACACTAAGTACTAATCAACCGACCAAGTACTAATCAACAGACTCTGCCACTCTAATTGTTACCTGACGGTGGAGAATCATCAAACTGGAGTGGTTTGTAAGTGTTATGTCTACACCTACAAACAATGCAGATACTTCATTTGGTAGACTGGTCGTTGCCCCTGATTTAATTATGGGGCTACCAATAGAGTCCCAGTACACATGGGCTAATTAGCTGGGGGGCATGGGTTAATCTGTGTCTCCACGTTAGGGATTGGATACAGCCTTTGTTCACCAATAGTCTGTATTCAATGTTAAGAATAGGGTTACACAGGTATATAAACTGTGTCAACCCTACAGTTTTTAGTTCTTCTTCTGATACCATCTTGAATGTCCCCGGATTGCTGGAGAATTGCTAGCTGATACTTCTCCATCCCCCAACCATAAGTAAGTGTTACCTTCTTGCCTGTTAATTGTACTATATTGCTGTGTTCACCTTTTTTAAGGAATAAATATATTTTATTATATCTAAGCCTCGTTCAGTTCAACCGAGATATTTGGTGTTCATTATCTTGTCATAAGCTACCGTGACAAGCTCTATAATTAACTTGTGGCAAGCGGTGGGATTGAACTGAACCTATATTACAGTGTTCTGTGGGACTGTGTCATATAGTGGGAACTCGAGAGTAATTGCGAGTTCCTGGGACTAAAGATATTGAACACACAGTAGTGCAACAGTTAACACAAGTTGTAACACCACCTCACTGCTGCGACCGTGAACCATAAGCGAGGCTTAAGGCTCATCCAACATGAGGACCCGAGCTCAGCTGAAGGACAAGTGCCGTGAATATGGACTGCCCTATGAGAACAAGGAGGTCGCAGACATGGTTTACGCAATCGGTGACTATGAAGCCCGGCTTGCAGAGCCTCAGGATACGGCTCAGCTTGCCCTTATACAGCCACCTGGAGATCAGGGAAGGAACCCAGTGCCGGGGCGGCGGAATCTCGGGGAGGGAACGAGTGCACCTCCCGGGAGCAGTGCAACAGGAGGGGTACTGGTTGCTGCAGCTACCAGTCTGTTCACCCCTGAAATGTTGGCACTGATTACTGCGTGGGGTGACAGAGGGACACCGGAGGAGCGGCTGCAGTTTATCACTATGGCAGTGAACAGACCCGCTTATTGCCCCCCTGTCCAACCCAACACAGATGAACTCAAACTGGATCAGCACAGTCTCACCAAGTTCGTGGAAGGTACTGATCAGATCGACAGTTTTCTAAAGAACTTTGAGACACAGTGTCGGTGGTACAAAGTGCTTCCCCAGCATAGGGTTGCACGTTTGGACCCCTTACTGTCCGTCTTAGCTAAGTAGACGATGATGGCGTTTCCAGATGAGTATGCTGATGACTATGACCACCTGAAAGAACTGTTACTGTTTCAGTACGGTTTAACCCCTGAAGCCTACCGGGGTAAATTCCGGCAGGAAGAGAGGCAGCCCCAGGAGTCCTATGTTACCTACGTGACCCGCATGGCTTTGTATGGGATACGCTGGGTGGAGGGCTATGAGGCATGGACTTACCAATGCCTGCTGTACCTCATCTTTCAGGAGCAGCTTATGCAGCAGTGCCCGCCGGCGGTGAGGGCTTGGGTGTACGACAAGAAGCCCAAGACTTACCAGGAGGCGGTGAGGCTTGCAGACGACTATGTGGCCAGCCGAGCCCTGATGACCACCAAAACAGTAGCCAAGGCGGCGGTGGCGGCGGCACCGGCCAGAAAGTCTGCCAATACCCCCCAATTGGCTCAGAGGCTGCCTGTGGGCAGCAGTCCACCGAAGGAGGGGGAGCTCAGGCACGTGCGCCGGTGCTACAACTGCAACCGCCCTAGTCACATCAGACCAGATTGCCTGGAACCCCTGCGTTCCGGAGGACCCTATCAGGGGCAATGCACCCCAGCTGCAAAGCCGGTAGCCCGCGTGCGGTTGGCTTCCACCGAAGCAGCCGGACCGGTCCTGGAGACAACTCCCAGCGAGATGTCCAATGCTACACCTGTCCCGGTTTCATCGGTGCCTACATCCAGGAGCGGAGGACATCTCAGCATGGACCTGCAGCAGACTTTCGGCCGGAGCAGACATCTAACCCCGGTCAGAGTCGGTGACCGGCAAGCAGTCGACTTGCTGGATTCAGAAGCTGCAGTGACCCAGGTCCGACCTGATATGGTCCGGTCAGAGGAATTACTCCCAGGCCCTGGGATACAGATCACTGTGGCCGACGGAGAGCCACGTTTCTTGCAAGTGGCCAGGATCTTTTTGGATTGGGGGGAGGGCCAGGGTGTGCGGGAGGTGGGGGTTTTACCCGGTTTGGATGCCGATGTTCTTCTTCGTAACGATTTGGGTCCGATGATCTGCACCTACGACCAAGTGCCCAAACCCGCTGCAGTGGCGGAAGTTACCCGGAGCCAGACAGCGGCAATGGCGGCGGCGCCAGTCCCCCAGCCTTTGGGACCAACGTTAGCGGAGGGCGCAGAGGAGCCCGGGGAGGTAAGCCAGGATCAGTTGCAACCACAGACTGAATTACTGTTCCCCCTCACGCTTCCCCATTCTCCGGACAATGACATGACTGGGGGGTGGCCAGAATTAGGAGCCCAGTTTAGGAAGACAGTGAAGACAGACCCTACCCTGGCCAGCGTGAGATTGCGGCCATCCGAATCTCAGGCAGGGGAAGGCACTGAGCACTGCCTATGGTATAAGGGACTCCTGCATAGAGAAGAAGGGAACCCAGGGATAGAGTAGGGATTGACCAGTAAGCGACAGCTAGTAGTGCCCCAGGGGTACCGACAGCAACTGTTACGGGTAGCTCACTCTATTCCATTAGCGGGACATCAGGGGGTCAACAGAACGCAACCCCGGTTATTACAGCGTTACTACTGGCCGGGGGCATCTCGAGATGTAGGCACTTTCTGCCGCTCTTTTGATGCCTGCCAGCGAGTGGGTAAGGCGGGCGACCGTGTGAAGGCACCCCTGAAACCCCTACCGATAATAGGGGAACCCTTCCAGAAAGTAGCGATGGATCTTGTAGGACCCCTTATGATTCCTAGCAGGTCAGGGAAGCGCTACATCCTCACGGTGGTGGATTTTGCCACCCGGTACCCTGAGGCGGTAGCGCTTGACACCATAGATGCCAAGACAGTGCAGCAGCTTTGCTGAACATTTTTTCTAGGGTAGGTTTCCCTAGTGAGGTCCTAACCGATCAGGGGTCGCAGTTCATGAGTGAACTGTTACATTGTCTCTGGGATGCATGCGGTGTACAGCACCGGCGCACTACCCCTTACCATCCCCAGACAAACGGGTTATGTGAGAGGTTTAACGGTATCCTGAAGCAGATGCTTCGGACCTTTATAGATGCGGAGGGGAAAGACTGGGAGATTCATTTACAGCACTTGCTGTTTGCCTACCGAGAGGTACCGCAGGAATCTACAGGCTTCTCCCCCTTCGAGCTACTATATGGTCGCAGGGTACGTGGACCTCTGGACCTATTCCGTGAGGGATGGGAAGGGGAGGCTACTGCTACTGATGCTTCAGTGATCCAGTATGTAGTAGATCTCTGAGACCAGTTAGAGATGCTCATGGGGGTGGCCCAGGACCACCTCAGTGCCGCTCAGAACAGGCAAAAGCAATGGTATGACCGGAATGCCCGTAGCAGAGAATTCATCCCAGGACAGCAGGTGCTTGTTCTCAAACCCACTCGGGCGAACAAGTTGATGGCTGCCTGGTCGGGACCATACCCGGTCACCCGAAAGGTGAATGAGTACAACTACGTTGTACAGATAGAGCCTGAGAGGCATAAGAAATATCATGTTAATATGTTGAAAGAATACAGAGCACCGAGTATGGGAACAGTGATGGCCATTTGTAGCCCACTGCTGGAGGATCCGTCGAGCAATGCTCTGCCTGATCTCCTAGGGGAGGCTAGGCAGGGAAACACTATGGAGCAGGTAGAGATGGGGGCACAGTTGAGTGCTAGGCAGCAGGTAGAAGCCAGGGACATGCTAGCTAAGTATAAGGCCCTCTTCACTGACATGCCAGGGACCACACATCTCACAAAACACCCAGTGCACACAGGGGATCTGCAGCCTCTGCATAAGCACGCTTATAGAGTGTCAGTAGAGGTCAAGACCAGTATGGAAAGGGAGATAGAGGAGATGCTGACCCTAGGGGTAATTACTCCGTCCCAGAGTCCTTGGGCAAGCCCGGTAGTCCTAGTCCCTAAGAAGAACAAGACCACCCGGTTTTGTGTGGACTACCGCTTGCTCAACGCTGGGACGGTGTCAGATGCCTACCCCATGCCCCGCATGGATGAGTTACTGGATGAACTCGCGGGGGCAAGGTATCTGACCACTATGAATTTGAACAAAGGCTATTGGCAAAACCCACTGACCCTGCAGGCTAGGGAGAAGTCAGCATTCATCACTCCTAGTGGCCTCTATGAGTTTTTGGTGATGCCATTTGGGATGAAGAATGCCCCGGCTAACTTCCAACGCCTGGTCAATAGGTTACTGGAAGGGATGCAGAGCTATGCCAGGGCTTACTTAGATGACATTGCTGTCTTTAGTAATTCTTGGGTCTCCCACTTTGATCATGTAGCTGCGGTGCTGGATAGGATCAGGGAGGCTGGGCTTACCTTGAAACCCACTAAGTGTATGGTAGGGATGCCAGAGGTCCTGTACTTAGGGCACAGGCTGTGTGGAGGGCACCTCAAACCAGAGCCAGCTAAGGTAGAAGCCATAGTTCAGTGGCCTGTTCCAAAAACCAAGAAACAGGTCATGGCATTTTTGGGCACCGCAGGGTACTATTGGAAGTTTGTCCCACAGTACAGCGCCGTGGCCACACCCCTGACTGATTTGACTAAGAAGCAACTGCCTGTGCTTATCACCTGGACTACTGCCTGTGAAACTGCTTTCCAGGCACTGAAAACTGCGCTTGCTGGGGCCCCCATACTGGCTGCAACAGACTATACCAAACATTTCCTCATACAGACTGATGCCTCGGACTATGGCATTGGGGCTGTGTTGAGCCAAGTGGGGGACGATGGTAGAGAGCACCCTGTGGTGTACCTCTGCCGAAAACTACTCCCCAGAGAAGTGGCCTATGCCACCATTGAGAAAGTGTGCTTGGCCATTGTGTGGGCACTCAAAAAACTCCAGCCCTATGTGTATGGAAGGGCTTTCACGGTCCTCACAGACCACAACCCCCTGAGTTGGCTGCAGAGGGCATCAGGGGAGAATGCCAAATTGCTAAGGTGGAACTTGGCCTTGCAAGAGTTTGAATTTACCATTCAGCACAAAAAGGGTAGTGAAAACAGCAATGCTGATGGACTTTCACGTCAGCACTATCCCTCTGAGACTGAGTTCATTAATGGTGCCAGCAGTGCCCCACTCCCCGTTAGGGCCAGTGGGCCACAGGTCACCCATTAAGAAGGGGAGGTGTAGAGGGAGAGGGGGGTTGGCCCGGTATTAAAGGGATTGCACCCCATATGGCCACCCCCTGACCTCACCAGGGAGGCAAGGGGTTAACTGGACTGCGGTCCAGGAATGTGGCTTACACCTTGTCATGTCAGGAAAATGTATGTTCCCCTGTTCCCATGTTTCATTATAACCCTGTATTTTAATGTTTTAAAGTGCATTTCTGTATCTCCAGTTCTGGAGGTCGCAGAGAGTTGATACTTGGCCAATGTGTGGAGTCACTGTAGGCATTAAAAACTGGCAAATTTCGACCCACTGAGCCCACCAGAATGGAACTTATTAATATGTGTAGATATTAAAGTGTATATGTATGGTATTTTGGATCTGCTCTGACAATGCAGACTCCATCTGCTATGCTAATAGGTCATGAAGGGCAGCCAGCTGATTGAGCCTAAGCACTGTGATCAAAAGTTAACTGCCTGATTGTTTACACTAAGTACTAATCAACCGACCAAGTACTAATCAACAGACTCTGCCACTGACCTGAAGGTGGAGAATCAACATACTAATCAACATACTCTGCTACTGGCTTGACGGTGGAGAATCATCAAACTGGAGTGGTTTGTAATTGTTATGTCTACACCTACAAACAATGCAGATTCTTCATTTGGTAGACTGGTCATTGCCCCTGATTTAATTATGGGGCTACCCATAGAGTCCCAGTACACATGGGCTAATTAGCTGCGGGGCATGGGTTAATCTGTGTCTCCACGTTAGTGATTGGATACAGACAATTGTTCACCACTAGTCTGTATTCAATGTTAAGAATAGGGTTACACAGGTATATAAACTGTGTCAACCCTACCGTTTTTAGTTGTGCTTCTGATTCCACCTGGAATGTCACCGGATTGCTGGAGAATTGCTAGCTGATACTTCTTCATCCCCCAACCCTAAGTAAGTGTTACCATCTTGCCTGTTAATTGTACTATATTGCTGTGTTCACTTTTTTTAAGGAATAAATATATTTTATTATATCTAAGCCTCGTTCAGTTCAACCCAGATATTTGGTGTTCATTATATCTTGTCAATAGCTACCGTGACCCACTGACCCAACTATGCCCTTTGGAAAAAGGAAAATACACTATAGCGCATGAATATAATACTGATGATCTCCTTGAAGTTATAATGGTTACCAGGTTTCCCACAGAATAAGCAGTGCTGCATGAAATACAGTTTATTATAATGAAAAAATAAAAATAATAAAATGTACAATAGATAAGATTCTAATAAAGAATTTACCATACAAATGGACCCTTTGTTTGATTAAGCTTAATCAACCCGTATTGCACATATACAATATTAAAATAATATATACAGGCATACCCCGGTTTAAGGACACTCACTTTAAGTACACTCGTGGGTAAGGACATATCGCCAATAGGCAAACGGTAGCTCACGCATGCGCCTGTCAGCACGTCCTGAACAGCAATACCGGCTCCCTACCTGTACCGAAGCTGTGCGCAAGCGGGGAGACTATAGAAATGCGTTATTTACATCAGTTATGCACGTAATATGATGATTGCCGTACAGTACTTGCATCGATAAGTGGAAAATAGGGAGTGCTTCACTTTAAGTACATTTTCACTTTACATACATGCTCCGGTACCATTGCGTATGTTAATGTGGGGTATGCCTGTACCAATTTAAACAAAAGTATGGACTACAGGCAGTCCTCGGTTATCCGACACAATACGTTACTAAAAATGGCGTTGGATAGCGAAACGTTGTAAAGCGAAACACATTTTAACATAGGAACACTGTTTAAATGAAAGGTTCCGTTCCTGAAGGCCTTTTTAACACTAAAATACACCAAATATTTTACGCAGGCAATAAAATATGCAGCACACACATAAATTATATAGTGTTTATACTGTATTATATATATAATATAACATAATAAATAATATATTATATAGTATAATATAATATTATATAGTATAATATAACATTATATATATGCTCTTACGACACTTTGCAACGTTTTTTATGTGTATGTGTTGTGACAAACGGCTTACTCCGGGGCTCCGCCGTCTGTCCGGGACTGTTAGAACACTGTCTTTTAGGGTAGGTTAAATGATGAGGCATAACGTGCTGTTCCTTTAAACAGGCTGCTGCCTGGTTTATTCAGTCCCAGGCAGTGAGACTGCCACAGTGCATACATAAGAAACACAAGCAAAACAAAAGCCTGCTCACCTGAGCAATAACTTAACTAAGGTTTTCCCTGACACAGGGTTGGAGTGGTTTTTCCACTTCCAACAACAAAAATAAGGAACTTTGCAGTTTTAGAAAAAGGAGCAGAATGATTTAACCTGTTTGGGGAGAGGCTTTTCCCCTCTCTGCTTCCAGCAGCCTTCCTGCCTCCAGGCTCTTGGGGAGAGGGGAGAGGAACCAGGAAATCAGTCTTAAATACCTGATTTCTAACTAGCAGGACAGGTGACAGAAATCAGGCAACAGACAAACTCTGGTCTGGATCCCTCACCCCTCAGTTCCAGCACTTGCCAAACTGTGGGATGGAGTGCATGTATTATGAGGCTGCACTTTCTAGCCTAAACAGGATAGAAACTGTTCAGTATCCTGGGAGCCCTATATATGGAATTTATTACCATACCCTGGTTTCAGTCACATATCCTCCCCCCCCCCCAGCTCAGACCTCGAGGGATGAGCGACCATGGATATTAGGGAGTGCATCTTTGACAACCCATCAGCATTGCCATGTTTGTGCCCTGACCTGTGCTCCACAGAAAATTTAAAGGGTTGTAGACTTAGGAACCACGCTAGCATTCTTCTCTCTGTTTTGACACATCCAGGTGAGGGGTGCATGATCAGTGACAAACCGGAATTTTCTCCCCAACAGATAGTATTTGAGCGTCTCTACAGCCCACTTTATTGCGAGACACTCTTTCTCGACTATGGAGTCATTTTTCTCCTGGGGATTTAGTTTCCTACTTAAATAAAGGATGGGGTGCTCCTCACCTTGAGACTCCTGGGAGAGTAAAGCCCCCAGCCCTACCGCAGATGCGTCAGTTTGGACTAAGAACTCTTTAGAGAAGTCAGGTGTGACCAACACTGGTTGGGCACAGAGAGCTTCTTTCAGGCTTCTAAAGGCCTGTACGGTTTCGGGGGACCACTTTACCATTAGCGGCCCTCCTGCTTTTGTGAGGTCGGTTAGTGGGGTTGCCTTAGTTGAAAAATTGGGAATAAACCTTCTATAGTAACCAATTAATCCCAAAAAGGTCCTTACTTGTTTTTGTGTAACTGGCCTTGGCCAATTTTGTATCGCCTCTACTTTGAGTGTTTGGGGTTGGAGTTAACCTCTGCCAATAGAATACCCCAGATACTTGGCTTTCTCCAGACCAATAGTGCATTTAGCGGGGTTAGCAGTTAGTCCAACAGACCGAACTGCATCAAGCACAGCTTGGACCTTTGGAAGGTGGGATTGCCAATCTTCACTATGGATTACCACATCATCCAGGTAGGCGGCAGCATACCGAGCATGTGGTTTTAAAATTTTATCCATCATTCTTTGGAATGTGGCGGGAGCTCCATGTAAGCCAAAAGGCAGCACCCTATACCCTATACTGAAAGAGGCCGTCTGGGGTTGAGAAGGCTGTCTTTTCTTTTGCCCTTTCTGTGAGGGGAACCTGCCAGTACCCTTTTGTTAGGTCTAGGGTCGTGAGATATCGGGCTTTGCCCAGTCTCTCTACCAGTTCATCAACCCTGGGCATAGGATAAGTATCAAATTTTGACACAGCGTTTAGTTTACGGTAGTCATTGCAAAACCTTGTTGTATCGTCTGGCTTTGGGACTAAAACTATAGGGCTGTTCCACCCACTTTGGGATTCCTCAATTACGCCTAGTTTTAGCATTTTCTTAACCTCTAAACTTATAGCCTCTCTTTTGGCCTCTGGGATTCGGTACGGTTTAAGGTTAACTCGGACCCCCGGTTCAGAGACTAGGTCATGTTCAATTACGCTAGTTGTACCTGACTGTGTAGAGAAGACTTCTTTGTTTCTTATCACTAAATTCTGGACCTCTCGTTTTTGATGACCGGACAGGGTTTCAGCTATGCTAACCTCTGGGTCAGTTTCTCGATTATCTGATGGACTTTGGAGTACTAGGGTTAACAAGACCTCTCTATCTTTCCAGGGCTTAAGTAGGTTTACATGGTAAATTTGCTCAGCTTTCCTCCTACCTGGCTGTCTCACCTTCTAATTTACTTCTCCCACTCTTTCCAAGACCTCATATGGCCCATGCCACGTAGCAAGGAATTTACTCTCTACGGTGGGAACCAGAACTAGCACCCTATCGCCTGGAAAAAAAATTCTGACCCTAGCACCTTTATTATACGTATTCCTCTGGGCCTCTTGAGCTTTTTCCATGTGTTCCCTCACTATAGGTAGGACTGCAGCTATGCGGCATCTGGGCAACATGCTCTATTACACTTCTGTATGGGATAACCTCGTGTTCCAAAGTCTCTTTGGCAAAATCCAGTAAGCCCCTTGGGTGTCGGCCATACAATAGTTCAAACAGGGAGAAGCCTGTGGATGATTGAGGAACCTCCCTAATGGCAAATAACAGGTATGGTAACAAACAATCCCAGTTTTTCCCATCCTTATCGACCGCCCGCCGTAACATGCTCTTTAAGGTTTTATTGAACCTTTCCACTAAACCATCTGTTTGTGGATGATAGACTGAGGTTCTGAGATGCTTGGTTTTTAGGAGTTTACATAACTCTCTTGTTACTTGGGACATAAATGGTGTTCCCTGGTCAGTTAAGATCTCTTTAGGAATTCCGACCCGGGTAAACAGGACTATTAACTCTTTTGCTATGTTTTTAGCAGAGGTGCTACGTAGGGGAATTGCCTCCGGATATCGGGTGGCATAATCTAATATTACCAATATATGCTGATGTCCCCTAGCCGACTTTATTAGGGGTCCTACTAGATCCATAGCAATCCGGTTAAATGGTACATCTATTATGGGAAGGGGTACCAATGGACTACGATACGCTTTGAACGGGGCGGTGATCTGACATTCTGGGTATGAGGAGCAATCATTTGTCATTTTTGCCAGAACCCCAGGCCAATAGAAGCTTCGGAGAACCTTTTCTTTTGTCTTTTCCACCCCTAGGTATCCCCCCAATGGGTGACTATGTGCGAGGTGTAATACTACATTACGGAATGTCCGTGGTACCAACAATTGTTTAGTTATAATTGATTTCCTTTTATTAACCCGATATACAAGGTCATTCTCTACCTCGAAGTAGGGGTAGGCAAGTGATCTATCTGGTTGGCCCGGAGTACTATTCTGGTCCCGTATATTCCCCCATTGCTTCCGCTAATGTGGGGTCTTCCCACTGAGCCTTCTTAAAACCCCCAGGACTGACCTCTAGGTCAGCGAGGGTCTTATCGTGTTCTGGGGTGGTAAGCGCCTGTTCAACATCTTGATTTGGGGTATTCCCTACCAAGGTGGCCATGGGAAAGGGGATTTTACAGCATTCTTCCTCTTTCCCCTTTTTATTTGGGCCCTCGTCAACCTCCATTTCTGAAAAAGGGAAATGATTTGTTTCTTCTGTTACTTCTTTATGGTCCGCTATTGAACTCTGGGCGCTATTCTGAGAGGAGGATCACATTTTTAGAAAATGGGGAAAGTCGGTCCCTATTAACACATCATGTGCCAATTTGGGTACTATACCCACTTTGAAATCTAAAGAACCAAACTCTGTTTCAATAAGAACATCAACAGTGGAATATTCGTGATTATCCCCATGTATACAACAAATTGCCACTCTTTGTGACCTGTTTACCTGATTTTTCCCAATGGGCAACAGGTATTCGGACACTAGTGTAACCATACTCCCAAAGTCAAGTAGTGCTCGAACCCTCTTACCATTTACCTTTACAAATGCCAACAGATGTTTATTCAAGGGGTCCTCTGGGCTAGGGCCCATACATTGAGACCACAACGAATAAGGTTCAACGCTGTTGCATTGCATTGTTACAATATTTAGTGGGCAAACTTTCGCGGTGTGGCCTCTCTCATAACAATTTACACATTTAGGTTCATAGTCTGTGTCCCACTTAGAGCCCTTTTTTGGCTCTCCATGTTGGCTGTTGCCCTTAGTATGCGAGCCACTGTTGCTGGTGCTGTGTGAAGGCGGTCATCACTCTTCAGCCCCCCTTAACCCTGGTACCCTTTTACCATCTCTGGAAGAGCCCTGGAACCTTGGGTAGTGGGAATAATCCATGTCTGTGGGTTGCAGGTGCTCTTCTGCTGCATTGTACCTTTCTACGAGGGCCACTAGCTTGTCTGCATTGTGGGGGTCACTCTGACTGACCCAACGGCGTAGGGCAGAGGGAAGTTTCCTCAAGAACCGGTCCATGACCAACCATTCCACGATGTGGCTTGCTGAGTTGATCTCGGGTTGTAGCCACTTCCGAGCGAGGTGGATGAGGTCATACATTTGGGATCAGGTGGCTTTATCCAACGTGAAGGACCATGCATGGAACTTTTGGGTGCGAATGGCCATGGTTACGCCGAGGCGGGCGAGGATCTCGAACTTCAATTTTGCATAGACGTTAGCTTTGGCTGGCTCTAGATCAAAGTAAGCCTTCTGGGGTTTGCCGCTTAAGAAGGGTGCGATTAGACTGGCCCACTCAGCTTCTGGCCAACCATCTCTCTGTGCCG
Organism: Ascaphus truei; assembly: GCA_036426205.1. Taxonomy (NCBI): domain Eukaryota; kingdom Metazoa; phylum Chordata; class Amphibia; order Anura; family Ascaphidae; genus Ascaphus; species Ascaphus truei. The sequence goes on from WSYH01003883.1 coordinate 20,854, forward strand.
TGCGTTCAAACGTGAGAAGATAGGTTTCAACATCATCCGAGGGCCCCATCTTGCCCTGGTTATTTTCAGGACTGGGGCTGCCTCTGCCAGTGGGGTCTTAATGATAGTCCCTCTCAGGATCTCGAGTTCCTGCTGTAAGCCCTGGGCGTACCGTTGTTGCTCCTCTCTCAGCAAGCGGTTGTCTCTTGCTGGTTTGCATTCGCAATTTGCAGAGCTGCATTCGCCTCTTGCAGGGCTGCATTCGTCTGTTGCTTGTTTGCATTCGTCTGTTGCTGGTTTGCATTAGTCTCTTGCTGGGCTATTAACAGCTGTTGCTGGGTTGCATTCACCTGTTGCAGGGTTTCATTCGCGTCTTTCTGGGCAGCAACATTGCATACCAGCGCACTCACCACGTCTTCCATCTTGTTTGGAGAGAAAAAAATAACTTTTTTTTTTTTTCTTAAAGTTCTTTAACCCGCAGACCTTTTAGTGTTCTGCCCGCATTCTCCACCATATGTGACAAACGGCTTACTCCTGGCTCCGCCGTCTGTCCGGGACTGTTAGAACACGGTCTTTTAGGGTAGGTTAAATGACGAGGCATAACGTGCTGTTCCTTTAAACAGGCTATGCCTGGTTTATGAGACACACAAATGCTTATCGCTCTCCAAACTATTCTAATTAAAATATTACCATCTCATGGTGCATAGGGTAGAACTAGCATGAACACAAAAAAATCCAAGTGGGGTAGGAACCCCCAGTTGGACAAGAAACCCATGGTTGCACTCTATGAGGATACACACTTAATGGGACTACACAATATATCCCAGGCTGATAGCCAAGTGCTACACAACGCAAAACAAAAAAGGTTTATTAAATAAATAAGGGAGCACTATCAGGGAGTGTGGGATATGAATAAGGGTGTGTTTAAAAATACGGTAAATTGTGACCAGGATAGAGAGTGTTCTCTCACGCTCACCAGGTATAATTCTCATATAAGGGAAAATAAATGCCAAAGCATGTGTTAGGGTATAACCCTTCAAAGAGTACCTGATGGTGGGCATGTAGGCGGACGCTCACAGAGGTATGCAAGGGAGTCTGGTTATAGTGAAATTAAATAAGGCTTTTATTGCACCTGTTTCCTTAACATCAGGAAACCATCCAAACAAGGGGTAAACAAAGCTTTTATTCACTTGGGAGTATTTCTAGTGAAATACTACTGTATGCAGTCCACACTCCCTTTAGAAAAGCATGTCTCCCAGCCCCAAACATATAGCATGAAATAAGCAGATATATAAAGTCTCATAAATGAAAGTCTTATCTGTTCCTTGTGGTTTGGAGGGAAAATCTTCTCTGTTCCTGCGTTGCTACCTTTCCTCAGGTTTTGTCAGCATTCAGGTTTAAAAGTTTCCCCTGTGTCTTGAAAGCAGCTCTGCTGTTTCTTCTGGCAGGGCTCAAGACAAGTTGTGAGAGTCAAGGACAATCTCTGCTCTGTCTACAAGTTCAGCTCAGGTGTGAGCTAAGGAGTCTCTCTTCCTGTCTCAAAAGACAGGCTTTTCTTAGCAATCTAATCAGGCAGGTGGTGTTTGTTAATTGACTACCAGCAGTTAACCACCACACTGCTGGATTAGAGGCACATTACCTGAACAGGGATAACTCCCCTGTTACAGGGCAATATAGGAATTGTTTGCCAAGGTCCTGACAGAGTCTGAGGTAGAAGATTTTACAGACAGCAGGAGATACTAAACACAAAGTAACACTTAAAGTGTATAGTAATGTATCCCTGGTTAATCAAAAGCACTTAAAAAATGCAACATCCACGGAATAATGCAACATGTATCAATGGGTATAGTGTGTCATAACACTAGTATAAAGCAGAGGATTGGCATTTCAACGCATACCCTCTATCCCCTGAATAAAGTAATCTCCCATTAGTCAAGCCGCAGACATTGTCATTTAAACTGTGCATATATTAATCATGTCGGACTAAGGCATAAGGCAAGAAAAAGAGGGTAAGTAAAGGTCAGTATCAAATACTACCCGATCCGCCGAGTTGGTGTTAGTTTACACGGTACACCGGAGCTCCTAACATTGCTGGTCACCACTACCGACGTCAGAGGAATGACATCATATAAAACCGACGGGCCGTTTCACGTAGGAGGCTACGCTTCGTCAGGTAAGTGGTAAGAAACCTACTCCATTGGATCCTTAAATACCCGTTCTCGTAATGAGAAGGGGGGGTGCGGGCACGGGGGGTGCGGGCACTCTCCTCTACCTCTTTCCTGTAAGTGACTGACTAATTCGCTGTGCACATTTTGTTTGCAGACCACTTGGGACGCCCATAATGTTTATAGGGTATACCCTCAACTAGGTCTCTTAGTCCAGTTCGCTCTCTTTGAGCGAGAATGCACTTGGGACTATCATTGTCAAATCGTGGCTACCTCTACCCCCGGGATGTCTGTCTTTGCCAGCCAAGGCGTCCAGACTTTTAAATATTTGCTGCCAGTGTCATTGACCAAACTTGTCAATTTTTCCATCTGGCATATGTACCATAATCGATTCCGAATCTTGGGGATATTTGGGATCTCTGGTTGTTTCCACATAGCTGCGATCTCGCACCTCGTTGCTGTTGCAAAATGTGCAACTAGTTTATTACCTGATTTTGATAGGCCCTTCCATGGTCTGTTCAATAGGAACAGCCACGGGTCAGGGGGAATTGTGAGGTCAAAAATCCTCTGGATCCAAAGTCTAATTTCTTCCCACAGGTGTGAGATCCGAGGGCAAGACCACAGCATGTGCAACAGGTCCGCCGATTCTGCACACTGTTTAGGGCACAGCGGGGAGTATCCAGTGACAAACCTTGATAATTTTAGTGGGGTGAGGTACCACCTCATCAATACTTTATATGCATTCTTCTTCAAAGTAGTGCATATGGAGCTCTTGGCAGTAGCCTCTAAGATGGCCGTCCAATCATCCTCTTCCAATTCCTCCCCTAAGTCCGTTTCCCATCTAACTTGGTACACCAGTTTTTGTTGTTGCTGTGAGCTCCCAGAACCGACCACTTCTCCATAAATCTGCGATGTAAGTCCCCGTGTGTCTGTTTTCGTCAGACAGAGCTTTTCAAATGTGGTTAGGGGCGGGAAGGGAGAATTTTTGGTGAAGAACGCTCTGATCTGGAGGTATCGGAAGAATTCGGAATGTGGGACATTTTTCTCAGATCGGATTTGTTTGAATGATTTAACCCTGTTCGGTATACCCTCCAGATCTCTTAGCCTATGATATCCGTATCTTTTCCAGTGCCCTGCGGCGTTTGCTGCTAGTCCTGGTGCAAAGTCCCCATAATGGGGACATCAAGGAGTGTCTCGAAGTCAAGGCATGTTTATATTTAGCAGTCTCCCAGACTAACAACGAGTTGGCCACCGATGAAAGTGGCCATTCAGCCCATGTAACAGCTGTTTTGGGTAGCCACAGCAAATTGTCTATCTCTAATGGGGCACAAGCCCTGTTTTCTAGATCCACCCATCTTTTCAATGCTGGGTTGGTCTGCCATTGTGTGAGTTGACACAATTGCGCAGCTTTATAATAAGAGGCCAGGCAAGGTACCGCTAGGCCCCCTGTCCGTGTGGTTTTTTTCATAATTGTCTTATTTACTCTCGGTTTTTTCCCTCCCCATATAAACTCGGAGATATCAGACTGAAGTGAGATTATGTCCTTCAGGCTAAGTGGCACCGGTAGAGTCTGAAACAGGTATAGGATACGGGGGAGGAGATTCATCTTTACGCTATGTATCCTACCTATCCAGGAGATCTTATAGGGCATCCATTTTTAAAGTCCTCTTTCAGTGTCTTAATTAGCTTGGGGTAATTAGCGTCATAGATGCCTCTGTAATCTTTGGTGATGTGGACTCCTAGATATTTAATGTGTTTCGGTTGCCAATTAAAATTAAAGTTCAGACTCAGTAGTTTTTCAGTTTCTTTTGGGAGGCTAATATTCAAGGCCTCGGATTTGTTTTGGTTTATTTTGAATCCTGATATTCTATTGAATTTATCCAACAGGTCAAATAGGTTCAGCAGGGAGGTTAGAGGCTTGGAGATCAGCAAAAGTATATCGTCCGCATACAGGGCAACCTTATGGGATTGTGAATGCACCGTAATCCCTGATATATCCGGGTTGTTACGGATCTGCGCTGCCAGGGGCTCCATACAGAGGGCGAATAACAGGGGAGATAATGGGCACCCCTGTCGTGTGCTGCTTTTAATTTGAAATAGATTCGAAGGGAAACCCTGATGTAGGACCCTGGCAGCGGGGCCCGAATAGAGCGACATTATCGCCCCACTCACCCTTTCCCCAAAGCCAAATGCTCCGAGCGTCTGTTTTAAGTAGGGCCAGTCAATCCTGTCAAACGCTTTTTCTGCATCCAGACTCAACATCATAACGTTTAATTTCTGATTATTGGCTATTTCTAGCAGATCAATGATTCGTTGGGTGTTGTCCGCAGCTTGTCTACCCATTATAATGCCGACTTGATCTGGATGAATGAGTCTGAGCAGGATATGATTTAATCTTTTGGCCAGTAGTTTGGCGTAGATTTTAACATCTGTGTTGAATAGGGAGATTGGTCTATAACTTTTGCAATCCTGCGGATCTTTCCCTGGTTTATAAATTACTGATATTGACGCCTGGAGCTTCTGCTTCGGGAACGAGGCTCCTGCCAAAACAGCGTTATACATTCGGAGCAGCGCTGCCCCGAAAACCCATCCGGCCCCGGGGCCTTTGAGGGCTTGAGGTCTGTGATGACCTGGGTAAGTTCTTCCAATGTGAAATCAGCCTCCAACCCCTCCCTGTCCTGCGCTCTCAGCCCTGTTAGGTTGGACCTTGCTATAAAATCTTGCATGGCCCTTGCCGTTTTGTGATTATGTGCCACTTTCTCCCCATTATATAAATTTTCGTTGAATGATTTGAATTCCTCGACTATTCTTTTTGGGTTGGATGTGGACGAGCCGTCTTTCAGACGCACCGCCTGTATGTTGTAATTGGGCTTTCTAGTGTGTAGTTTACGCGCTAGCATGGTATCTGGCCTGTTAGCTTTTTCGTAGAATTTCCTCCGTGATCAACTCAGAGATTTGTCAACCCGGGAGACCAACAGCAAATTTAGTTCAATTTTGGTGTTCTTTATCTCTAATAGGACCTCCGGATCTCGCTTCAGTTTGTGCCTTGACGTAAGAGAATTTAATTTGGCTTGGAGGGCTGCTATCTTATTATTGCGCTCTCTCTTTCTACGGGTTGCACTGCCAATTAGCGTGCCCCTTACGGTTGCCTTATTGGCCTCCCAGAGGGTGAGGTCTGAGCTCACGAACCATAATTAGTCGTAAAGGATTGATCGATCTCCTTTTCGACTGAGCCACATATATCCGGGATCTTAAGGATTGACTCGTTCAGCTTCCAGTTTGCACCAGGTCTATCAGGACGAATTTGGTTGCACCTCAGCTCTATAGGCGCGTGGTCCGACCATGAAATATCATGGATCGTCGCCTGGGCGACCAAGGGGACCAGTCTACTAGATATGAAGAAGTAGTTGATTCTGCTGTAAGCGTCATGGGGGTGGGAGTAGAAAGTATAGTTTTTTTCAATGGGATGAAGTTCACTCCAAATATCCACTAACTGGGTTTTCTTAAGGCCTGCTTTTAGAGTGTCAATCACTTTCTTACGACAGTTTCTAGCGATACCTGATCTGTCTAGCCTCGGGTTCATGGTTAGGTTGAAGTCTCCTGCTAGCATTATGTGTCCTTTGGCTACCTGGTTTAGTTTCTGAAAAAAATTCCCTAAAGAATTCATGACTTTGTTCACCAGGAGCATACATCGAGGCTATCGTTAGTGACTGTTCTTGTATAGAACCCACCACTATCAAGTATCTGCCCTCGCCATCTCTCCTGATTGTTTCTAAGGTGAATGGTACCCTGTTGTGGAAGAGAACCCCGACCCCTCTTTTTTTTTCTGTAGCAAGTAAAATTGTGTGAATTGTCTATCAAGGTATTTGGGTGTACTGTTACGGCAATAAATGGGTTTCCTGTACTAGGAGGATGTCAACCTATTTTTTCTTAAGATCTGTGAACGCTACTTTTCTTTTCGTAGGGTTGTTGAACCCCTTTACGTTAATAGATATGATATTCAGCGCCATATAGTGAGATCAGTGTCGGGGATACGCCTAGTACTGATATTATTCTGAGGTGGTCTATGTCTGAGCCTCCTATTGTCGTGTGTGTGGTCCGTAGCAGATATGTGTAACGGGGTTGTACTCACCCTCTGCTGACGAGAGGCCCGCAGCCTCCTGGGAGGGAGAGGGGGGGACGGGGAGGGGGGGGAGAAGGCAAAAAAGGGTAAAAACAAAGAAAAAGAGAAGAGCCTTGTCTGGGCTGATCCAGAGTCGGCTCTCGTGCCCTACTTGCCGGACTGCCAAATGGTACCCACATATAGGGTGTTCCAGCCTTTGCGGGCCTGTCCTCAGTAGGGCTAATTGGCTCTCATGGACTACCTCCATGAGATACCACTTGAGGCGCCGGCGAAAACCAAGGATGGCTCGCACCGACATTAAACCTTGTACATGAAATGCAGTGTATTGCGGCACACAATATCAATCTTTATTACTACTTAAAGAAACTGTTTGTATCATCAAACTTAGCTTAACTTAGCTTCGGCTCCGCAGACGCATCCCGGCGCTCGGGGGCCCCCTCCAACCGACGGCCCTCCACTCCCATCATTGATGCCTCTTGTTTGTGTCTGTGTAGGGGGCTTACGTACCTTCGCTCGCCCCCTCTATGGATATCATACGGAGTGGAGTCCTGTGTCTCGGCCAGGGAGCTGTCCGTTGTTGTGGGACCTCCACGAGGGTGTCCCCGAGCACCCCGACCCGCCGCCAGCCGACTGTCGTGACCACATCGTGACCCTAAAGCAGATATAATTCATTCATCATTAACTTTCTATTTTAACTGTAACCATTTTGAATAAACAAACGTGGATCAAACATGAACCTGGCCCACTTGAGCCAGTGGTGTCCCCGTCTCCCTCCACCCCCTTAAAAAACTGGTGTGTCAGTCTGGCCATTTTAGAGACTCCACCAAGATTAAACCCTTCCCTCTCCACGAACTGCCACAACCCTTGCCCAGGGCATAGTACTCCTCTCCCTCTGCTCATTGAAGGCGCTATCTGGCTGTGCCTGTAATAATTAGTTATTAGCTACCTTGGTCTGTCCGGTTCAGGGCTGATGGTGCGCGGGTGCGCCTTAGAAAGCTAAGCTTGTGGGGGGGAGCTGCCCGCGGGAATCCTCTGCCCCGCTGACCCCACTGCTGAGCCTCTGGGAGTGACCTCCCTCCTTCTGCAGCCTGAATAGGGTACGCAGGGAAACTAACCTTCCTCAACTGCTCCCTGTCTCATCCCTCAGGCATTGACCCTACTTTTTTCACCCCCCCCAGGTCCCGAGCACCGCTCCCCCAGTCCTGAGGCTGTGTTCTGGCCCCGGCTGTCGATCCTTCCACCATAAGTGCCCCTTGAACCGGAAGTCCCCTAGGGGGCGGAAGTGCCTGGGCACCGGGGAGTCTCTGTCGTGACGTCGGGGTGGACGCAGGTCTGTAGCGCCTGTCTGTAGAGCCTCCCAGCTCGTCGCAGAAGATGGAAGCTGACGTCACGTTGCTGCAGTTCTCGGGGAAGACCACCAGGGGGGGGCATTGCAGGTACTCCTATGGCCGGCCATTTTAACACGAGGGGGGGAATTGGGGTACGGGTCCCTTTAAGCACCCAGCCGGTCCGGCTGAGCTGAGGAGGACTCAGAATCTCATGTGGCTTCCTCCGACACGGCTCCCACTCTGCTCCAAGACGTCGACGGAGCCGGATCTGCTTCTGATTCCAGGTGAGGAGGCTGAGAGGAACCAGGGCTGGGGGGGTTCTGCTGTAGTCCCAGCTTCTTGAGGAAGCTGTCGCCGTCCTCAACCCTCCGCAGTGTATTTGCCACTCCGTTTTTAACTACTAGGAGGGCGATCGGGAACAGCCACCTATACTTAACTCTCTTGTCCTGCAGGATTTTTGTCACCGGTCCAAGGCTGCGTCGTCTTAGAAGGGTAGCCGGGGAGAGATCCTGGTAGATTTGGAGCTTGACGCCTTCAAACTCCATGGTTCTTGCTTCCCTGGCCACCCGACAGACCGAGTCCTTTATTTTATAATAATGAAAACGGACTATTATGTCGCGTGGGGGGGCTCCTGCTTGTGGCTTCGAGCGGAGGGCCCTATGGCACCTGTCAAGGTGTAAGTCCTGGGCTGATTTGTTTGGTAGTAGGTGTTCTAGCCAACGCTGTACATATTCCTCCGGATCGGTCACCGTCTCTGGAACCCCTCGGATGCGGACATTATTACGTCTGTCAAGTTTTTCGGCATCCTCCTGTTTTTCCGTAAGGTCCCGAATCTTGTCTTGCAGCTGGGCTACCACCTTGTTTGTCTGCTGGAGGGCCCTCGTGTTGGCGTCCATCTTGGTCTCTAGGGAACCGGTCCTCTCCCCCAGCCCATCCAGAGCCCTCCTCAAATTCCACAGTTCTCTGTTGAAGAACTGCTTCATTTCTGTACAAAACTCCCTGAGGTCCTTTCTGGTGACCGGTTCGTGGTCATCCGCTCTCGCTGCTGGTCCGGCTGCCTCAGCCTCTGTCTCCATCTCTGTTGTAAGGGGTCCGGGGCCATTTCCCGCTGCTGCTTTTTTATTGAAATAGGTGGTAACCGAGGGGTCTTTCTGCTTGGGTTTCCCCCGTGTCGGCATCACTGGGTGTTACCGTTAACGATCGTGCCTAAATGCTTCGTGTGGTGTCGCTTGAAGTGCCGCTTTTTATTGATAATTATGCTGATGCGAGCAGAGCTAGAAACCATGCGCCTCCCTAAATATTACTTTTATGTCTGAAGCTCTTATGTCCATGACCTGTTATTTATATTATTTGTTATTTATATGATTGTCACGTGTAGTACTACTGTGAAGCGCTATGTACATTAATGGCGCTATATAAATGAAGACATACAATACAGTGGCAGAGGATCAGGCCTCCTGTTTGCCAATCAGGTAATAGCAGCCTACGTGGTCACCCTAGACACAGGGGAGTGGGCTACAATAGGATCGATGTACTCTATATGTAAAAGATGTTTGCTCTGCATGCCACATCTGCCAGTGGCATAACATTGGTAAACATATTCCTTTTGGTTCAGGAAAAATCACGTGCCCACAGGGCCCATTTCGCAATTTAAATATTGATTTCTTTGAAATGCCACGCCGTCTACGTTATTAATATGTTTTGGTTGTTGTTTGCATGTTCTCAGGATGGGTTGAAGCATACCTTTGTCAGCACGCGGACGTGCGCTCAGTGGCAAAAAAAGCTACTACATGAGTTCATACCCAGATATTGGCTACCTCAGCATATTTTGTTCATAACATTCACACATTTCACTGCCACTATAGTCCAGGATCTGGCAAAGGTTCTAGGTATTAGGTGCTCATGTCAATCAGAAGCACTCAACAAAGCAAGACTAAATTAACCCCACATGAACTCATAAATGGTCTGTGCCGGCACCTTATCATTAATGTTGCATGATTTAATCAGTGGCACTGAGTGTGAAGCAGGGGAACCTGGTTCAATTTCCGGTGTCGGCTCCTTGTGACCTTGGGCAAGTCACTTTATCGCCCTGTGCCTCAGGCACAAAAACATAGATTGTAAGCTCCACGGGGCAGTGACCTGTGCCTGCAAAATGTCTCTGTAAAGCGCTATGTAAAACTAGCAGAACATGTTATTATTATTGGATAGTGCTCCGATTTTCCTATTCTTGTTCCTGCAACGGCATAAGCCTGACAATACTCAGCCTGGATATAAAAGAGCTTTTACATTCAGCCCTGGCTCACTTGCATCTCTACAGATTCTCCGGCATTTATATATGGCTCAAAACAACCCCCTCTTGTTATCTAGATACTGGGACATAATATTCACATTTACATTGCTATATTTAGCCTAACTCTGATGAACTTATCGCCTAATAGGGGGAACTCAGACTTACTTTTACCCATTGTACCTAAGGTACTAAACCAACAGCACCCCCTTATCTCAATTAGGGGATATAGCCCACCAGACAATCAACAGGCATAGCCTGATCGTCTCTGCGCATTACCTGGGATTAATTGCCCAATTTAATTTACAGGGAAATTTGAACAATATTTTATTGATTGCTGCCAATAACAGCACTAATATTGTTCCACTTTATTTCAAATGTTTTTATTATTTTGGTGAAAACAACAAAGGAGTTATATGAAATTATCTATACTACAGCACAGTAAATGCCACTTTTAACATTTTTCTTTTTCAAACTTCTGGAAACATATAGTGATATTAGATCAAAATAATTTTCAAAAGAAAAAAGGTTAGAACTTATTTGTGCCATTTTCTCCTATTCAATTTGTTCTTATGATTTGCGTATTTTTCCGCTATTAAATTAAACATGGATGATATTATAAAAAGAAAGGACATGAGAAAGGACAGAGGAGAGGGGAAGAAGAGAGAGGGGAGAAAAAAAAAGAAAAAAAATTGGGGGGAAAAGGGCTCAGATAGTAGGGGAGTGGGGACTCATCGTCGTTCCACTTTAAGTGGACTATAACTCCATTGTTATACGCCCCAGGTATTTTTAACAATTTTTGTACTCCATTATTTTTATCTTGTTTAGAAATAGAAATTATTTTATCCATATCACTAATACTATACATTATCCTAGGGGTTACCTCATAGGTTTTTTTCACTACACTCTTCACAACAGTATTTAAAGTGCATTTCTGAGTCTCAAGACTGATACCACTACTGAACAAATTAGATCTGAGAGTGCATATATTTGGGGTTTCAATACTTTCCCTGTCTTTGGGGCAATATGATGAGCAATTTCGCCAGAAGATGGCCGTACGTAAACAACTATCCTGGGATACAAAACACATGGACCTATGGGTAGAGATTTTTACCACTGAGAGGCCGACCTCCTTTCATGAGGGGGCCGGCAGCAAGGAATCCTTCAGCTCGCTGGCCACTAGTGGGAGAGGAGTGTGCTGGTCCTGTATGAGGGGCAATATAAGTGCAGGGACTGCAGGTACCGGCTTGTTTGCTCAGCCTGCGAGGGAGCTTATTCCAGTGCCAAATACTACAGGAGTAGTGGTCGTGGGGGATGAAGGCCAGCGTAGCACACTTTAGCAAAGGGCGGCCGAAAGATGGCGCAATTGCTGGGTCTCTACCCCAATAAAGAGTCGGCCAGCTTGTTACAGGCAGGCTTTTGGGAGGGGTGTTTTGGATTCCATTTGAGGAAAAGACAGGGGGTTGGGAAGCAAATAATATAAAATTGGTCAGGGAGAGGGAAGGCCTTGCATGGGAACATTTTGAGTAGATTGAGATTGCCCCGTCACCTTCCACAACCTGAACTTGCGGTGTCCCCTTCCACAGCCTGAGCTGCCGCGGCCCCTTGGAGATTGAGTTGGGTAGAATGGCAGGCCCATTTAGTGCCCTGCCTATGCCAGGGCTGAGAGTTTCACCATTGGGCATAGTTCCTAAAAAGAAGTGGGATCCTGCCGGTTAATTCAACATCTGTCTTATCCAGAGTGATCGTCTGTGAATGACGGCATCGACAGGGAGCTTTGCTCGGTGGGTTTGCACATTTTGATCAGGCTGCAGCATTAGTGGGCAGGTACGGGCAGGGCGCGCTTCTGGCGAAGGCGGACATAAGTCAGCATCTATGTTACTACCAATACACCCTCAGTGCTTTCACCTACTGGGGTACAAGCTGGTTGACCAGTATTTTGTGGATTTATGTTTGTCAATGGGGTGTGCCCTGTCGTGCTTCTACTTTGAAACTTTCAGCACTTTCCTGGAATGGTTAGTCTGGAAAAAAATGCAGGCAGTTGAGAAAGAGGTGAAACGTTAAAGCTGCAGTTCAGGCAATATCCTGCATGTGTGTTTTTTTTATAAATCACTTCTTTAGTAAGAAAAAATACTTTTAGCATTTTCTGTTTTAAAAACAACAACTTTGAAAGACCAATTTCCTTGTATTCTATTTTAACAAGCATGCTTGGTCCTATAGCAACTATTTAAATTCCCCATATTTAAAGATGTCGCCAAACTTTGCCGATCAATAGACGGAGAACGAATTGACCGGCAGCGATACAGTTCTTTAGGTAATTAGAGATTGCCCACATGAAACCATTGAAGTGAAAAAAAAAAAAAAAAAAAAAAAGGACTGAACTGCAGCTTTAATGGGACACCAGGTTTTTGCAGCCAGAATTATGTCTGTGGTGAGGGTATTTTCCAAATGGCTAGCAGCTGCTACGACTGGGGTGAGATGTCCACATCATTTTATAAGGGTAACTGCGGGGATACGGAAGGATTTGGGGGTGTGGGTGGAGTTCTTGCATTGCTACAATGGGAGGACACTGTGGAGGTGTCGGCCAACATCCAACAACGAGCTCCAGCACTTTACAGAAGCTGCCGTGTCAGTGGGATTCAGAGCGTATTTTGAGGGGTCATGGTGCGCGGAGTGGTGGCCGGATTCTTGGGTGGAGTCGCAGTTAATAAAGAACCTGCCATTCCTAAAATTATTTCCTTTAGTAGTTGCAATAAGACTTTGGGGAGCACAGCTGGCTAACCGGAATGTAGTATTCTGGACTGATATTATGGGGGGTGGAAGAGGCAGTTAATAATTTTGGGTCCCGCTCACCCCCCAGTGTTGGCTTTATTCTTGCCTGAAGTTAAACATAGCCTTTAGGGCTAGGCATGTGCCTGGAGTGACTAACGGGGTTGGTGACTCTTTATCCCGAATGCAGTTAGCAGAGTTCAGGAAGTTGGTGCCAGAGGCAGATCCAGTCGGCTGATGTTTAAAGGGTACAGATGATCCAACTAAGACATTGCTAGTGAGGAGGGAAGTAGCTGGTTTGAAGAGGGACTCAGAATTACAAAAAGAGGTGCGGGGTGGGGGGCTGTCAGTCGAGAGTGTGATACAGGGGCCCGGATCACTCAGGATCCTGGTACTGCAGTCTAAGACAGATCAGCAAGGCCGGGAGTCTTGGGTTTCTCTAAAGGGGTTGGGAGACTGTATGATCTTGCAGGTAAAGAGGCTGGGAGCCTACATGGAGGTTCGTCCTCCTATCCCAGGCCCAATGCTGGTGCATGCAGATGGTGGGCCGGTATCAAGACTTCAATACCAGCAGGGTTTCCAATCATTCCTGGAAGATCTAGGGATAGATGTTACCCGATTTGGGACACACTCCTTCCACATATGGGCGGCGACAGAGGCAGCTCAGGTCAGCCTGGGAGCTGAGGTGATCAAAAGGATTGGCCATTGGGAATCTAATTGGTATCAAAGTTATGTTAGGCCTGGGTTGAATGAAAGGGTGGAGGTTGATTTTGTTTTGAGATTTTTAGGTTTTTCGCCCCCAGACGTTTGGATCATCAGGGATTCGTCTATTCATTGGGCAAAGAAACGTGCGGTTGTCCGGCCATACGGGAGGAATTTGGGCGTGAGCAGGAAACAGGGAAACATGTTCTGGTGGGGCAGGCAAGGTTTGAGATGGAATTAGCTGTTACGAGAACTGCTGGTACTGGCAAGAGATAGGAGGCCCCCCGAAATTTTGAGTATTCATGTTGTGGGGGTGGGGGGGTAAATATGTGGGTTGGTAACATCATTATTCTTACTTAGGTCAATAAGGTATGATCTATCGCAGATTCAGGTGCATTGGGGGACGGTCCAGATAGTTTGGTCAAATATTGTCCACAAGAAGATGTTGAAAGTGACGGTGCGAGCTCAGGCTGTGGAAGGGGACGCGGCGAGCTCAGGCTGTGGAAGGGGATGCAGCGAGCTCAGGCTGTGGAAGGGGACACGGGAGCTCAGGCTGTGGAAGGGGACGCGGTGAGCTCAGGCTGTGGAAGGGGACGCGGTGAGCTCAGGCGGTGGAAGGGGACGCGGTGAGCTCAGGCGGTGGAAGGGGACCGATGATCAGGCTGTGGAGGGGACGCGAGTATCCAGGCTGTGGAAGGGGACACGATTGAGCCTCAGGCTGTGAAGGGACCATGAGCTCAGGCTGTGGAAGGGGATGCGGGAGCTCAGGCGGTGGAAGGGGACACTGTGAGCTCAGGCTGTGGAAGGGGACACGGTGAGCTCAGGCGGTGGAAGGGGACGCGGTGAGCTCAGGCGGTGGAGTGCATGAGAAAGAAAATGAATAAGGCAGTTTGGAAATTGATGTTGCAGGTACAGTAGGAGGCTGGGTGTTAAGGAGCCCTGATTTTGATTCCCCAAATAGCGGATTATTTCACCAAGACAGGGTACATTTAGCTGAATTAGGATTAGATTTGTTTAACATGACACTTCAGGAGGGGCTTGAAAGGGTACTTGCGGGTCTGGGAGTTCTGGGCTAGTTTAAGGAAATTAAATAGCCCCAAGGGTGGCAGCTATTGAGGGGGTGTGTAAGTGCACGGTAACCTTGCCAGCGGGGGCTCTATGGTGCAGAAAAGACCTGTGGTGGATGGCGGTAGCATCTCATTTGTGCGTGATTCCCTGGGGCCCAGTCTCGCTTAACACCGGGCTGGTGGGTGCCTGGCTTGGTGTGTCTTGTGGGCCATGGTTGGGGTGCCATTGGCCCTTACCTGGGGGAAGCGGACGCTGGCAGGTTGGCACTAACCAGGGTTTATTATTTGTGTAAATAAAGCTGCGGCCTTTGTACTTTCAGACCTTCATTGTGTGCTTGTGCAGCTAGAGTCCCCCATTACCCTGGCCGAGCCTCAGGGGTTTTTTCAGATCAGCAACCCCCTGTTGCAGCCTAGCTATGGGCTGGGGGTATCCTGGGCAGTGGCCAGTTTGGGCCACCCCAGGGATACCTGCCAGCCAAGAGCTAAGGCGGTTGCATCTGGAGAGATGCCCCTGAGCTCATCCCTGGTAAGGGGGAGACAAGGTCAGGGAGGTAGGTGCACTCAGGTAGTTCCAGGGTCTGGGTTAGGATTGCCCAGGGAGGAGAGGAGTGCAGGTGGGCTGCAGGGAGGTAAGCAGGAGTCATCAGCAGGGGCTGAGGTGCTGGGCCTGTTGGTGGCTAGGCAGGGAGACACCCTGGATCAGGGGGAGATAGGAGGTCAGTGGGGTGTTAGGCATCTGGCAGAAGTTAAGGATGGGCTAGGTAGGCAGAAGGTCCCTTGTTCTGACTGGCCAGGAGTGACCCCTCTGACAGATCCCCCTGGGTTCCCAAAGGAGGGGCTGTGGGTAGATAGGCAGCCAGGGAGGAGAGTCAGGAGTATAGCAGAGCAGCTACAGGTGGGCACAGAGCCAGGGCAGGTAGGGTCCCTACAGGATAGTGACGTAGCTCTTTCCCAGACTTGGTTGACAGGAAAGCGACGGTCTGTGCTGGATAGCTGGTCTCCTGCAGGTGCAGAAACATGCCAGTCTCTGGGCAGTGTGCAGCCTGATCTGCAACGGGGCCCCTTCACCATGGACTTGGTTCCCAAGGCACTGGGTGGGGGGCAGAGGGAGGCAAAGGAGAATGCCCGGCGGCCACGGTGGAGCCCTGCTCCACAGGATCTAGACTTTACAATCCACTGTGGCCAGGACAATGTACTGGACAATGCCGGAGGACAATTTTGCCAGGCCAATCCCTCAGGACTTATTGAGTGCTTCAAGGGCGCCAGTGGTACCCCAGTGCCTGGGGGAGGCGACTGGGGCACCAGAAACTCATTGAGCAGGGGAGGTGTGACAATGGGGAGGATTTGGCCTGGGATTAAAGGGGTTACACCCCAACTAGCCACCCCCTAACCTTACCAGCGGGACAAGGGGTTAACTGGGCTGAGGCCCAGACATGTGATTTAACCCTTGTCATAACCTGAAAATGTATATTCCCTGTTCCCCCATGTCTTATTGTTAATCAGTGTCTGCATCACACACACACTGGGATCCATCCGGGAGCACAAGGGTTAATAGTGGTATAGTGATTATAGCCCTTTGTGTAACTTTCCCGCCTTTTCAGGTACCATTTTGCAGGTTCCCATAGGCCGCCATTAGGGCTCAATGCTTTTTAATGGTGAATCTTGCTGTGGAGTCCTGTTCCTGAGAAGACCAGCAGATGGCGTCCGAGAGGGAGAGCGGCGGTTTCCCATTGAAAGTCAATGGGCTCATTGACTTCAATGGAGAAACCCTCGAGAGAGCTTTCCAGGAACAAGTTGGCAGCAGTCCTAACCGCTTAACCGCAAAGCGGATACATTTTCAATAGGAGAGCTTTGATCACTTACAAGTCAAGTTCAACGACAAGTGGCGTGGGAATAAACAGTTCTAGGGCACCTAGGAATAAAATTCTTTCTGTCCCTAGTACCTAGACCTCCCCCCACTCGACCACAACCGGGTCCCCGTATCCTGAACCCCCGATAAGGGTCGAACCAAGAAGAGCGGGCCGCGCCATAGGTTCCAATGGCGGCGGCAGAAACAGCTCGAGAAAACGACTAAGTGTGAAAAGCTGAATTTTGGTATTCCATAGCTCCGGTTCCGGAGGGCCCAGCGGATCGGGGTTTGGGGTGTCTGTAGCCACTGCTCCGGCATCTCTGCAGAACCATCCTTGACCCGCTTGGACCAACCCGACGGAGTATGGACCCCCTTGAAAGTTCGGGATTTCTCCCATAGACTTCAATGGTGGCCAAACCCCATTGACCGGCTACGGCGGAAAACTCCCATTGACTTAAACGGCGGCATCGCCCAATTGAAAGTCTATGGCGGGGATTCCCATAGCCGCCAATGGCGGCGGTTTGCCATTGAGAGTCTATGGCGGCGGAACCCGTTGTTTTCAATGGGGATTTAGTGAAAAACCGTGATTTGATTTACAGCGGAGTTTTATGTATTAAAATGTGAAACGGTTATAAGTGTATTTGTGTATCTACGGTTTCCCAGGTTGTAGAAGGTCGCAAATTGGACCCTAGGGTGTCCCAGTTCTGGCATTGGGAACTGGGAAGTTTGGACCTGCTGGAGCCAAAGGAACAGGATATTTTAATATGTTCATGTTTTATCTATCATACTGTGTTTCAAGGTATGGGTAAAACCCAGAGGAAATTCCTTTGCATACCAGGGTAGCATATGGTCTGAAAGGCGACCCAATGTCTAGGACTTAAGTATGTTTCAAAGGATTTTGTCACCTCTACTGTTTGCATAAGGGTGGAGACTCCTCAAACCAGAGCAATCTTCAAGTGTTCTATTTCACACCTCACAACAAAGGATTTCCTGCCAGGTACTCCATTTGGTAGACTAGCTGGCATTTCTAAGGTAGAGGAGGGGTTGGACTATGTGAAGGTGAAAAAGATGGCGCTAACTCTACTAGTGTACACTTGTATTATACAGTGAGTGATGATTGTAATCAAATGATTATTAAACAATGGTGACGTGATATACAACGTGAAAATAATAATAATAATAAGTTCAAACCCCCTGCTCAAACCCAGCTGGTGGGGACTGGTTCCACTAGTCCCACAAATCGTCGTTCTCCAATTGCAATCCAAGGGGAGCATGAAAGGGAAATAAAACAAAAAGCACAGACAGTTGATAACTATATATAGAACTGTGATGGATCTTGGCTCGTATGTGGGCCTACTTACAAGATGTAAGTCAAAAACAACGGGTTTGACACAATGGTCTCTGCAAGGAGGGTTTCTCCATCCAGGAATATAGGGACTCCCAATCTCAGCTCAGCAGCAGTGTGTATAAAAAAGAAAAGATATCCATAGTGCAGACCAGTAATGTAAAAAAAACTTGACTTTGTATGGTTAAAAATGAACACTTACAATAAAAACATGTATTTCATGCGTGTATCACATTATAAGTGACCGAGGAGAGAATGCTGTTAGCTTCAGGCTCACCCACCACCTCCGGTATGGACTCTGCGTGGGACACTGCTGTCTGGGACTCTCCACCTCGTAGGCTCCCTCTGGGGTATGTTATTCCCGTCAGCTTCGTTGCTCATGCAGGACGCTGCTTGGCTCTTTGCCTGGAGCTCCCTCTCGGGTGGGCTGTCCTGTCTGGCAGGCTCCGATACGTCACTTCCGGTTGGTCGCGATACGTCACTTCCGGTCGTGGGTCTGCAAACTCTGCTTCAGTTTCTCTCCTTCTCTGAGCGGCTACCACTCTACGTGTTTCGCCAATAAGGGGCGTGGCTTCCTCAGGAGTGTACCGCCCCCTACTCCTTAGTATCTTAATATAACCTGCATGATTGGCATTTAATCCAAAAAATATGTGTTTAAGATGGTCTGCACTAATTACTGCCTTAAAATGCATCTATATGCATAAGGGAGCACTCGATACCATGGATATTGGATTCAGAATCACTTCAATGTGATATAGCAAATAAAATGATGCATAAGTGAGAGATAAGGGGTTCAAAAGAGAAGTGATTGAAACTTCTTATATTCCTCAATGGAAGTCAAATGTGTTATGGTATTTTTTTGATGATTAATCAATCATTAAGAGGCAATACAGTGGATTAATTCACCTCAATGTAAATATGAGGCAACGGGGTGTAGGATTAAACAAGGATGAGGATTGGAAAGGGTTAATGCAAAAAAGTATAAAAAAGTATATACAAGGGGCCTGCAGGGGCGCTTCAATGGATTATTCCATAGCTGAAAATATTTTACAGCACATTATTCAATGTGAGGTAGGTACAAAAATTGGGAAGGCTCCGTTATGTATATAAATTCGTTATTTACATTTGTGAGAGGGTGGCATTGCATTAGCACACAGATCTATATGTTCTGATGGGATACAACAGCAGAATAACCTGCAGTATAACTCAGTAAATTACACAATTTTTATACAAATGGGATAAAACATCCTACAATAGGCATAATCTAAGGAGAATAGGCAGAGTGACAAAACAGTGGCACAATGAGTACTAAATGTTATTAGCCTAGATCTATTTGAACAGCAATGGATAAAAAATTGACACTGTGAGGGAAAAGCAACAAAGGAAGAAAACAAGAGAACTGGTTAGTGATCCATGAACATGAGGGTGTCATAGGATTCTGTATATCACAAAAAGGGTGCTATCTCAATTTCCATGTTGAGGCCCCTGGAGGAGAGAGTCCGCAACCTGTGGATCCAGAATGTCTACCTCCTCATGAGTTCCAGATTGCGATCTCCCCTCCGCCAGTGGCCCGGAACATGTTCAATGGGCATATATGTCAGACCAACGGCGTCCCCCTGGTGCTTTTCCATGAAATGTTTGGAAAGACTGTGTGTCACAAGGGACCTTTTTATACTACTTAGATGTTCAATTATTCTAGTCCTTATAGGTCTTTCAGTCTTCCCCACATATTGTAATTTACATGGGCACTCCAGGAGGTACACCACATGGTCTGACCTGCGCGTCAAGCAAGATTCTATGATAAACGTTTCCCCTGTAATGTTTGATGTAAACTCAGTTCTGTTGCTAGATTTAAATTGACATGCTCTGCATGTTTTACATCCATAGAATCCTTTGTTTAGTTGTAACCAGTTCTGCGGTTTTGCTTTCTGTTTAAGGATACTTGGAGCTAGTGTAGTTTTTAGGTTACGTGCCTTCCTGAAAATGATATTCGGATGTTCTGGTAGTTCACTCCCCAATACTGGGTCATTCCTAAGGATGGCCCAGTGTTTGTTGATAATCTTTTTAATGTCCTTTGCTTCCCCATTGTAATTTGTGAGGAACGCAAAGTCAAACTTGTTTTTTGCTGTCTTTTCTTTTGATTTGGGTTTCAGAAGGTCTTCTCTCTCCAATTTATCTATTTTCATTAAGGCCTCATCTAATTTGTCCTCTTTATAATTCTTTTCTATGAATCTATCCTTAAGTTTTTCAGATTGTTGTAAAAATGTTTCTCTCTCACTACAGTTTCTTTTAATCCTGGTGAACTGACTTGATGGTACTCCTGGTGAACTGACTTGATGGTACTCCGTCCATCCACCTAGGAAGGTGACAACTTGTCCGCAAGATGTAGTTGTTGTCTGCACTTAGATTGCTTTTTGTTTTATTTCCCTTTCATGCTCCCCATGGAGAGGAGGGGTTGTAGAAATGAGACCCCAGAGCTCTACTGCGCATGTCCCAACAAGCAGGGGGGCATGGATCAAAATGTGTTCCCAGGTTAGTGAGTGGCTGGAGGTAATTGGAAACCAATCACCTGTGTTTAAGGTTAAGGATAGGGCCACAAAAGTTATATAATCTGTGGTCAAACCCTTATCCAGGGTTGAGTGTTGTTTAGTCTGTTCTATACCATCTTGATTGCTGAGAGAAACGCTATGCACTGTCTTCCTGCCAGAGGTCTTATCATGTCTTTGTTGTCTTGATGACAATGAAGAGTGCTGTATGAACTGCCAGTCCAGATATGACTGCTTCATCATTTCCATTTTAAGTAAGTGTCTATATTTTGCCTGTTATTTGTACATTTCTGTGTGTTCACCTTTATCAGGGAATAAATTATATTTTATCATATCTAAGTCTCGTCCCAGTTCAGACCCAGTGATAAATATATATCAACTGTTATATATATTTATGTGTGACTATACAGCCTGCCATAATCTCACCGTGACAGTGCTTAATTATATGTGTGTTGGGGGAGGGAGGTTCGCAGCTCCGAAGTCATGTTATTACTTGTTAATCAGAGAAATAGCTGAGTAAGACGTACATTAATTTATAGATGTTTGTGGATTGTTAAAGTTTGTGTAGTTTTCCCATTTATTACTGATCAGCTGTAGCTATATGACAATATATATAATGTAGTCAACAGACATTACTTTCACCTTCCTTTCTGATTTGGGTACATGAAATGTATTTTATATATTCATAATATCCCAATAAATGGAATACAGCCATTACTTTCTGATAAATGATAGTGAGATATAAGACACCCCTGTTTGGGACAAGGTTTTATCCCCCACACAGTAACGTGACATAATGTAGACATGGACACAGGATTCCTCTTACATCTGGGAACATTCCCAAGGATACTGAGGCCTGAATGTAGCAGCAGATACAGAAACGTGTTTAACATGAGAAAATATAAACCCAAATAAGAGTTAAAATAAAGTACTAAAGAGTTTCTCAGATGTGAGATCCCCCGAGATACAATGTAAGAAATGTTTCCTCCTCCCATGAGACTGAGCAGAAATTAGTAACTTTAATTAGTTCCCCAGAAAGGTGACAGGTGGCAGTAGTGAGCTATATAAGGCAGAGCTGTGTGTGTGTGAGAGACACACTGTGCCTCATACACTGAGTCACACAGCGTGTGATCACATACAGGTAAGAGAGGCACATATGGCTGTGTCTAATTCCTAAGAAAGGGCTTGTAGAGACTACAGCAGCAAACATCACATCCTCACCCAGCACAGGAACAGCTCCCTCCCCAGCACAGGATGCTCTCTGGTGAGTAATAATACGCAGTACTGATGTATATTTGTGAACAACTACAGCACTAAAATATTATCGCACATGATTTGCACAGATTAGGAATTATTCACTTCTTCATATATAACTCAGGTTTCATGTATTGTTTCTGCTCCTTATTCATTGTGCTGTGAGCTGCTTTTTTATTCTCTGTTATTTTAATTGAATTGATCTCTTCTCCAGCATTGATTCATGTGTTCAATATTGTGTTATTGTGCATCCTCTCAGCACCTGTAATATTGTGTTACTGTGTTTCCTCTCAGCACCTGTAATATTGTGTTACTGTGTATCCTCTCATCACCTGTAATATTGTGTTACCGTGTATCCTCTCAACACCTATAATATTGTGTTACTGTGTATCCTCTTAGCACCTTTAATATTGTGTTACTGCGTATTCTCTCAGCACCTGTAATATTGTGTTACTGTGTATCCTCGTAGCACCTGTAATATTGTGTTACTTTGTATCCTCCCAGCACATCTAATATTGTGTCTTTTGGGTTTTCCAATGCAGACGACTACATGGTGAATATAAGCCTGGAAAACCAAACAATATCACATGAATTCTTCCTTCTTGGATTCTCTGATTTCCCAAATATTCGGTACATATTATTCCTGCTGTTTTTCCCCATTTATTTGATGACATTGACCGGAAACCTTCTCATTCTTGTTCTTATCCACAATGACTCCCGTCTTCACACCCCAATGTATTTCTTCCTTGGTAACCTGGCGTGTTTGGACGCCGGCTCTTCCTCTGTCACTGCCCCTCGGATGCTCGCTGACTTACTCACTGACGTTAGGACAATTTCCCTAACGGCTTGTAGAGCTCAGGTGTTTTTCTTTATAATTTTTGCCAGTTCTGAGCTCTTCCTGCTGGCAGTGATGTCCTATGACAGATACATTGCCATCTGCCACCCTCTGCATTACAGTCATGTCATGTCTTGGGAAGTCTGTGCCCAACTTGCATCATTGGCGTGGGCTCTTGGATTCTCCCACTCATTGATACAGACACTTTGTACACACAGGTTGACCTTTTGTGGCCCAAATATCATCCAGGGCTTCTTCTGTGACCTGCCCCTCCTGTTACTGCTCTCGTGCACTGACACCTTCATAAACATTCTGGCCATATTTCTTGCATCGTTATTTATAGGATTATCTGCCTTATTAATCACTTCTATCCCATACATACACATATTCCGTACAATTCTGAGGATCCCAACCAAGGAAGGGAAACACAAAGCTTTCTCCACCTGCACGTCTCACCTGTCTGTGGTCTTTATCTATTATGGGACTCTTTTATTTACATATTTACGTCCCGCACCAAGTCACCCTGGTATTAATGACAGTCTGGTGTCTGTTATTTATACAGTTATTACCCCTTTGTTAAACCCTTTAATTTACAGTCTGAGGAACAAGGAGCTCAAAGGAGCACTTAGAAATACTCTGCACAAACACTTTCACATAGGAACAGACATTAGGCTGAGTTTATAGCTGAGTTCTGGATTCATGTCAAGGTGAGAAAGGTATGTGAGGGATCTGTAGGTGCTATATACTGTGCTAGTGTTACATAAGGATTGAAGAATTCCTGAGGTTTCCTGTTGGGCAGAATGTCTCCTTTTTATATATCTAATACTGAAATAATACATGTACAATTTGGGAATAAAAGGCGTTGGATAACGCATGTGTGTATGGGGTTACTCAGGTCAGAAAGTAAAGCAAAGAAAATACTAATAAGGTGAAAATATCTCCCAAAGGTGCCTGCCCATAAGTAAGTGGGGCCACACACAAGGAATCAGTGACAGGAATATCAAGGGCAGCTCTCAATCAGCGCGACTCAATGTTTGCTGATTCCTGACAAGGAATAAATTCAGCAACTGATGTTCCAAAGAAATCCCAGCATTTTATTCACAGGAGCAGGCAGAGGATGCAGTGTTTCTGGCGTTAGTGGATCCTTTGTCAGGGAAGGGAAGGGATTAAGAATGGTCTGTACAATTTAGCATCCCTGCTATATATACTTATTATTAGTGTCATTTTAGACAGTTTTTGATTTACTATGTTTCTGTATATGTGTATTTATATGATACATTTTCTTCCTTGATATAAAGTATATGTATTAATTTGGGGTCTTTCTTGGTTTCATTTCATGCGCTCCTATTTTTTAGTTTTTTGTTTGCTGAGTGTGCCCCGCTGATCACGGGAGATTAGGAGCAGCAGGGTGGAACCGGACAGCCGAGGGGGCATCTTTTGGAGGGACTGTGCGCTCAATACACATTTTGTCACTGATACCCATAGGTTATATATATTGCTATATACACAGTAACCGCGGGGATAATATTCAATAGTGGGGAAACTACTTGAAGGTTTAATACGGGATAATATTCAGGAATACCTAATGGAAAACACAATTATTAGTACAGTAATAGTCAGCATGGATTTATGAAGGATAGATCTTGCCAAACTAACCTTATTTGTTTCTTTGAGGAGGTAAGTAGGAATTTAGACCACGGTAATGCAGTTGATGTGGTCTACTTAGATTTTGCAAAGGCTTTTGATACGGTTTCACACATGAGGTTGGTGTACAAAATAAAGAAAATGGACTCAGTAATAATATATGCACCTGGATTGAAAACTGGTTATAGGACAGACAACAGAGGATTGTCATAAATTGAACTTTTTCAGGTTGGGCTAAAGTCGTGAGTGGAGTACCTCAGGGATCAGTACTGGGACCCCTGCTTTTTAACTTGTTTATTAATGACCTTGAGGTTGGCATAGAGAGCAAAGTCTCCATCTTTGCTGATGATACTAAATTGTGTAAGGTAATAGAATCAGAGCAGGATGTAATTTCTCTTCAGAAGGACTTGCAGAGACTGGAAACGTGGGCAGGTAAATGGCAGATGAGGTTTAATACAGATAAATGTAAGGTTATGCATTTAGGATGCAAGCATAAACTGGCGACTTACACATTAAATGGGGATAAATTGGGGGAATCCTTGATGGAGAAGGATTTAGGAGTGCTTGTAGACAGCAGGCTTAGCAATACTGCCCAATGTCATGCAGTAGCTGCAAAGACAAACAAGATCCTATCTTGCATCAAACGGGCAATGGATGGAAGGGAAGTAAACATAATGATGCCCTTTTACAAAGCATTAGTAAGACCACACCTTGAATATGGAGTACAATTTTGGGAACCACTCCTTAGAAAAAAGACATTCTGGAACTAGAGAGAGCCAGAGGGCAGAGAAGAGCCACCAAATTAATAAAGGGGATGGACATTCTAACTTATGAGGAGAGGCTAGCTAAATTAGATTTATTCACATTAGAAAAGGATATGATAACTATATACAAATATATTCGGGGACAGTTCAAGGAGCTTTCAAAAGAACTATTAATCCCAAGGGCAGTACAAAGGACTCGGGGGGCATCCCTTAAGGTTGGAGGAAAGGAAATTTCACCAGCAACAAAGGAAATAGCTCAGTCTCTCCCTGCTATTTCTGTGTTACATTTCTTATTAATGATGTTTTTTCAACAATTTCCCCAGAAAATAAGGAAGTAAAAGACCTGGAAGCAGTAAGCGCTGTTCCTCATTCCTGTCTCAGCTGCTTATCAAAGGGGAACCTGCAGCATGTATAGTGTGTATGTATTGAACAGCCCTGTGCCTTACAGGGACCCTGCACAGTACATGGGAGTATCATATAAATCAGGGATACGGCATCCAGTATAAAAGTACAAACTGTACCTTTTTATTAGGATATCAGTTATTTTATTTATCCATCAAATTTATTACATTTATCATTGGGATGGAAGACCAAGTCTGGATCAAATAAAAACAGTGAATAGATCGGGACACAGGACTGAGGAGCCCGGTATTCTTCTACATACGCGCACTTACATAGACATGTTTGTGAGGGTCCATTCTGGAGTTTTTATTGTGTTGATTTGTACTTTATAAAGACACACTTCAGCGTAGAAGGCTATTTTCTGCGCTTCTTTCTTTGCAGCGACACATTTCTTGGAGGTGGTAGGGAGATCCCTCAGCGTAAGGGAGCAGCAGGTAAGGACTCTCTCACACATTGATTCCTGCCAAGAACATTGAAAGCTGTTTCTTTTTCAATGTGTGTTTTTTTGTGCCATCTTTATCTGTATTTCTGTGTCTATTTTGTGTATGCATTTTCATGCTTACCCTTGCTGGGCCTTTATGCATGTATTTGCAATGTTGGGAATATCCCTTGGAGCGCTAGTTAGTGTTTTTCTATTTCTAGTTTTCAACTCACCAGCATCTCAAGGGTTAAAGACATCCCTTGGTAATAGGGAAGCACAGAGTGTTTTTTTTAAACTGTTTGTATTTTGTTAGATTCATGTATCCGTTTATTCCCTCTGTGATTGTTTTAATCAATCTTATCACTAGTAGAGGGGTTAAGTTTGTTTTACTTTGTTGTATTGTGTGTTGTTGTTTTAGTGTTGTTGTATTGTGTGTTGTTGTTGTTGTAGTGTTGTTGAGCTTAGTGTGGAGGGCATTGCTGAGCCAAATAGACACAGTTTTGGAGAAGTTGGGATGAGGAGGCTACGCAGGAGATCCCTGGACTTTTGGACCCCAGTTCCACTGCTGGGGGTCTTATGGGTCCAGGTAATTTCCTGCATAGTCTAGTAAAATGATTAAATAAAGATGCTAGCGATTGGTATAATCTCATATCACTGGAAAATTATATAAAGTATAACAAAATACTGTCACGGTGGAATCCAACTTATCAACACTTTTTATATTTCTGGGTACTTGATTGAACACAACAAGGAGCAAAATAAATTGTGATTTATTTCCTTACTAGACAAACACACGACAACTTCAGAATACACTTAATACAACACTTACTGGGATGGGGAAACAAAATAAATTGTCCTTTTCACGTAAGCGCATGAAATGCAGTCTTTGTTTAAAGGTCCCGTTGCTAGATTGCAACTTGCCGATCCAATATCTTCGCCACCTCAAGGTATTTCGTAAAAGTTCGTAGGAATTCGTTCGGGAGTCCTCAGGGCTAACAAATTCCATAGTTTGGGGTAATTTCTTGGTTGCGATGATATTAACCCTTTGTGTACTGGAACCGTTACCACTGTGCTTGAACGAAGTCCTGTGTGAAGCGTAGTTACATCCTGTACCATATCTGGAACACACTGGGGATAGCTCGGCGGGCACAGTTATAGGATGTTCCAGGCTATCCTTTAAATGTGCACCCAATCCCCTCCGTGGGATCATTTAAACCACCAAGGCCGCGTTGCCCACAGTTTGCAAAAACGGGCAAAAAATACACCCTGTTTTTGGCACCCCTTTGTCTGAGGTTTGGCCCCAAGGTGTCAATGGCCCTGGATCTGGTACTCTGCAACATCCGGGCCAGTTTCACACCTTGGATCTCTGAGGCTTTTCATCCCTGCATTTCCCTTAGACTTAGAGGCTCGCACTCAGCGGGACCTCTTTGAAATCCAGGAAGGGAAATACCCTCAGCTCATTCACCCTTAGTACATTTACATGCTAAAGGAATTTTTTTCCCGGGCTTACAGAAACAGTTCCTGCATATACATTTTATATTCACAGTTTTTATACACTTTAATAAAACATCATGTTCTGGGTGTACCACAACTGTAATTTGTATATGTAGGGGCATGTCTGATTTATTTATACTTGCACCCCAAAAATCATGGTGCTGGTTGGTTGCGTTCCCGAGTTAACCCTTGTAATTGAAATGCTTGCCGGTGGGAAGCGAAGTTCACCTACTTCTCACGTCAATTGACCCACTTCCCACGGCAATAGACTTTCTGCTTTTCAAGTTACAAGGCTAACAAGGTACGGATACATTTTATTGAAAATCCACTTCAAATCTAGTGACAGGAATATAAAGGGCAGCTCTCAATCAGCGCGACTCAATGTTTGCTGATTCCTGACAAGGAATAAATTCAGCAACTGATGTTCCAAAGGAATCCCAGCATTTTATTCCCAGGAGCAGGCAGAGGATGCAGTGTTTCTGGCGTTAGTGGATCCTGTGTCAGGGAAGGGATTAAGAATGGTCCGTACCATTCAGCATCCTGTAGCTCAGTCTCTCCCTGCTATTTCTCTGTTACATTTATTATTAATTATGTTTTTTCAACCTTTTTCCTAGAAAATAATGAAGTAAATGACCTGGAAGCAGTAAGCGCTGTTTCTCATTCCTGTCTCAGCTGCTGATCAGAGGGGAACCTGCAGCATGTATAGTGTGTATGTATAGAACAGCCCTGTGCCTTATAGGGACCCTGCACAATACATGGGAATATCATATAAATCAGGGATCCTGCATCCAGTATAAAATACAAACTGCCCCGAAGAGCTGACAATCGATGTGCGATCTTGATAGTAAAGTCGCCTTTTATCTTCTTTTAATAGTTGGATTGTGCGGCAATCACCAAACTGAGGAACTCGACAGAGAAGGAAGCCTGTTCTAATTGTGCATACAAGGGGTTAAAGTGAAAACGGAGGGCAGGGAGGCAAGAAAAAGAGAGAAAGGGCAAACAAAGAACAGAGAAAATTCATATAGTTTACTATTCAACAGCAAATAAGTATATCGATGCTCTAGGCAAGAGGCACATGCAACTCAATGATTGTTGTACAGATTTAGTATACACACACACACACACATATACGCACACATATACACACACACACACACACACACACACACACACACACACACACGTGTACACACACATATATACATACAGTATATATAACACACAAAAAGACTGAGACAATCCCCAAAATAGCACTCTAAATATACCACAGAATAACTAATCTAATATAAAGAAAGAAGACTTGGATTCTAAGTCAAAATAGAAAAAGGAAATGATTTTAATAACGAGCAATAAGACACACTAACATTAAAAACATAAACACACTGTAGGCAGCATAACAAAATTAAAAAATGACTAGAAAAATAATGCATTTAATATCGCTGAAAGTAAAACCAGGAGCTTAAATGTATCAAATAATATACCCTCTCAAAAATATGAGGTGATACAAATGAGCTAAAGGATTACAACACCCCCTAAGGATCCTAGCTACAAATAATATAACTAAACCCAAAAGAAAAAAAAATTAAGTATATACAATGAATAAACTTATATACACAATAGTGAACATAAGAAAAAATAATATATCTTAAACCAAGGGGGAGACACAGGGGAAAATAAGATGAAAAGTACTCAAACCCCTGTGCAGCAATAATCAAAAATAATAAAAATATCAAAAAACATGAGTGCAAAACATTCCTGTGGATTCTGACAAAAAGGCAAAACACATGGCTATATAGGATGAAAAATAAAGCCAGTACTGGATGCTCAATCAAACCAGCATTTGCCTACATCCCACAAAGGGGAAAGGACTCAGAGCAGCAGAGAAAGTGATACTCAGCTGTCCATAATAGTGTATGAGGCAGTCCAAGGGAGAGTAATTCCAACATAGATTGCAGTCTCTCATATCGTCCACAGGAGTTGTATCATGAAGCCAAGGTCATGCTGTAGAAATCATGTATACTGCCGTCAGTGAACACTCTACGCGTTTCAGCCAAGGGGGCCTTCTTCCCGGAGTGGTAAAAAAAAAAAGCTTGCACTGACTCATACACTATTATGGACAGCTGAGTATCACTTTCTCTGCTGCTCTGGGTCCTTTCCCCTATTACAGAATTATGTGTCCCAGCCCAGACGTTACCCACGGCAGCTGTAATCCATAAGAGGGGATACTCTTTAATTATCCAATGCTAGATACCATCTTGCCTCTGGTAAGCAGGTACCCCCACCAGAGTTGGAGTGTTTTAGTGTGGAACCTTTTATATATGTTTTTTATATGCTGATTGTGTGTTTTTTATATATGATATGTCATAATTAAATGTTTTAATTGTCACCTGTTTTCCTCAGCGTTGGTTTAGTGTTTGTTATATGTTGTATGTTGCATGTTACAGTATTATGCTATGTTTTGAATTTTTATTTTTCATGTAGCCTTGCATCCTGTGGGAGCACCTTCAAGGACGGACCATCACTGTAATACTGGTTGTATAATATTATTTATATTATTTATTTATTTATTATATAATAGAGCAGAGCGCCACAGATATAATTTTGTTTCACTACTTACAGTATGGCTTTATCATAGAATAAAACAGGAAGGGTACCGCAGACCATCTAGTATTATCCCACTTCTCCTGCAGTATTCATGTGATGAGAGCTGGCACATATATACCAGAGGAATGTATATACCCGAGGCTGAATTAGGGAGCATCCATATTACATGTATCCTCTTACCTTCTTACTGTATATAACACCAACACTAGTTAAACTACTCCTACGTGTGTGTGTATCTGTATGTGTGTGTAAATATATGTTGTTAGCCATACGGACTACCATTAACCATTTATTCCATTAGTGTTTTTCCTCTCTGCTCTGCCTCCTCATTCAATCTGTTTCACATAATCGTACATGTCACTTGCTATTACTGCTGATGACTTTTATTGCATACTGATAGCTTTTTATCACACCAGTCTAGCATTGGTCCATAGGACTACTCTGGTTATTAGAATAATAAAATCCACCCTACATTTTACATACGGAACGGGTGCTTCTATGTACTTCACATTTCTGTTTATATTATAACACTCACGATATAATTCACTGCACAAATTATTACCTATTTACCTTGAATATGTAGTACAGATTTTTGGCAACATCCTAAGAAAAGACATAGAACTAGAGAGAGTGCGAGACAGACCACCAACTTATAAAGGGATGACATTCACTTATGAGAGAGCTAGCTTGATTTGAATTTATTTACTTGCTCAACAGAAGCGTCTAGGCGTGGATTATGAATACCTATATCCAAATATATGTCAGGGACAATACAGGAGCTTTCAAAAAGAACTATTCATCCCGCGGCATGACAAAGTACTCGGGCCATCCCTTAAGGTTTGGAGGAAAGAAATTTCACCAGCACAAAGGGAAATGTTCTTTACGAGGGCAGTAAAAATTGGAATTCATAACCACTATTGAGACTTGTGATGGCAGATAAAATAGATTTGTTCAAAAAAGTTTGCATCTTTTTAGATGGGAAAGGTATACAGGGATATCCAAATAATTATACATGGAAGATGGATGTTGTGATCGGGCAGGATTAATCCCGATTGCCGCATCTATTCTGGAGTCAGAAGAATTAATTTTTCCCCTTAATGGGGGTTTTTGTTCCTCCTCGGATCAATAGTAGGTATTGTATAGAAAAGTATCTGTTGTCTAAATTTAGCATAGTTTGACTTGATGGCATAGCGGTCTTTTGTTCTTTTTAACCCCATCTATATGTACTATTCAACTTGTAACTTGTAACTATTAACTGTGTTGTGCTGATAGAGGAGGACTTTTCTGGGTGCATTTTGTCTCTGTAAAGCCGAGGACCTGACTGTGCAGTGACCAGTCTGGCTGAGCTTCACGTTTATTTATTAAGGATCCCGGCCCTAGACCCGGTCCCACTCAGGTTGTGCTGGCCATTGCCTGCTGCCCATACTGAAGACCCCTGACTGTATTCTCATCGGTCTCTGTCCTGGATAACGTCCCCCTTGTATGTCCTCATTTGGCAGAAGTTTCTTCTCTTTTTTCCACTACGTGTTTTGCAATCCTCTGCTTTGCGGGTATGGAAACTAGTCGGTTTTGTTTGTAATATTAGGTTTCTTTCTTTCTGCTCACCCCCTCCTTTCACTCTCTCATCTCCTTCCCCCCAACCCCCTTCACAGTTTCCGATTTTCCCCTTCACATCTCAATTCCATTTTCTTTCCCCCCCCGCCCAGCGCCCCCCTTCATTAGCTCTGTTGCTCGGTCACTGTGGCGGTGGCCAGGGCAGGTGTGATTCCCCCCCCCCTTCAAACAAGCTCGGCGGCGTCTCCCGGGTGGGCGGTTGAATTCCCCCCCGTTCAGAGGTAGCGCGGTTTCTCACCTTTGGTTCGTGCGTTCTCCCCCCCCTTCCCCCTTCCCTTGCAAGGCTCGAGCATGTGTCACTGGGGGGACGGGAGGTTGATCTTCCTCGCTCCCCCCCCCCCCAGTCCACGGGGGTTGTTGCGCTCACTGCAGGTGTTAGTGACAGGGTGTGGCAGCACCTTGCGGTATCTTCCTGCGGCTGCTGACTTTGGGTGCGGTGTTTTATTGTATTCTTTATTTATAAGTTGCCATTATGTACAAGCGCTTTTCAGGTGGGGTTGTGAAGGGTGGGTGGCGGTAGCCGGACTTACTGTGGGCGGGGTGTCCGCTGTCGGTGGGCGGGCGGAGCAGGGTCGTCACGCAAACCCTTGGGCCCCAGACGACATGAAATGAAGCAGGCCCCCCGCTTCCCCCGCCTCCCAACCAGCTGCGCTCTACCTACCAGGTAAAAATATTTTTTAGTCGCCCAACTTGAACGTAACTGTTTTGTTATTGTCACAGCACCCGAAAAAAATTACACATGCAAAACCTGGTTTTTCTTTATATTTCACAAAGACAGTGCGTGCTGTGTGGGTTTGCGCGGGGGGATTATGGGTTGCTACTGGGGAGGCGTGACTGTGTGGGTGACTGGTTGAGTTGACTGGTGCGTGACTGGGTGCACGGTGGTGCCGTGAGTGGGGTGCACTTGTGGGTATGATTGATATGTGTGGGTGACTGGTTTGGTACTGTGGGGGGTGCCGGTTGGGCTTTGGGCTTGACTGGTGCGTGACTGGTGCCCGAGGTTGGGTGACTAGTGGGGCAACGGTGGGTGACTGGGTGAGCCGGGGTGACGGGTGCGTGACTGGTGTGCGTGACTGGGGTGAGTGCCTGGGTGCCGTGACTGGTTGCGTGAACTGGTGCACGTGTGTGACTGAGTGTGGGTGCACCGGTTGTGGTGACTAGTGGGTGCGGCCTAGGGGACTGAGTGGGTGCATGGTGGGAGCTGAGTGGGTGGCGCGGTGCGTGACTGAGTGTGGTGCGCGGGTGGTTACTGAGTGGGTGCACGGTTGGGGGGTGACTGAGTGGTGTGCGCGGGGGGTGACTGAGTAGGTCACAGGTTGGTGACTAGATGGTGTCGTGGGGTGTACGTGGAGTGGGATGGTGCGTATGGGGCGATGTCGGGTGGGTGACTGAGGTGGTGGGGTTGACTGAGATGGTTGGTGCGGTTGGTGCGGTGCGGGGGACTTGGTGGGTGTTGCTGTGGGTTACTGAGGTGGGTGCGGGGTGAGTGGGTGCTCATCGTGTGTGACTGAGTTTGGTGCGTGGGTAGGGTGGGTGCGAGTGGTGCGTCGGGTGGTGACTGGATGGGTGCACGGGTGGTGCGCGGTGGTGTTGGCACGGTTGGGTATATTGAGTTGGGTGCACGTGATGGTGCGAGTTGGGGTGCTTGGGTTGATGATGTCCATGGGTGGGTGACTGAGTAGTTGCACGGAGTGGTGGCTTGGGGTGGGTGACCTGGGTGGGTGCGCTGGTGTGCTGATGGGTGACTGGTGGGTGCCATGGGTGGTGACAAGGAGTGGGTGTCACGGGTGGTGACGTGGGAGCAGGTGGGTGACTGAGTTGGTTCATGGCTGGGTGACTGATTGGGTGCACGGTGGTGTACTGATGGGTGCACGGGTGGGTAACTGAGTTGGGTGCGCGGTGTGGGTGAACTGAGTGGGTTGCCTGGGTTGGGGTGACTGGATGTTTGGTGGTCGGGTGTGTGAACGGATGGGTGCCAGGTGGTTTGTGACATTAGTGGGTGCCTCCCCATCACAGGACATCCATCCCCCCAGTCCCCGTTGCAATCATCATCCCCACCCTCCCTTGCACACTCACCAGCTTCCGACTCCCCTGCCGTCCCCCCCCTCCTTGACACATAATCCCTCCACCACTGTTCCCCTTCCATCACGATACCCTCTCTGTTGCCCATCCTCGGCCTCCCCAGTCTCGCCCTGGGCATCCTCATCACTCCCCCTCTCCCCCCTGGGCACCCTTGCAATCTCACCTCCGGTCAATCACCTCGTACTCATCATCCCCCCCTCCCTGCACATCCATGCACATCATCATCCTCCCCTCCCCTTCACCATTTCCCTCCGACCTTCACATATCCCCTCCCTCCCCTTGCACATCATCTTCCCCCTCCCCTCCCCTTGCACATATCCTCCTGCACCTCACATCACCGCGGGACTGCGCGCGCTGGGCACCAGAAGTGCCGCATTTGAGAGCGGGCCTTCGCTCCCCCGGGGAGTAAGGGGAGACGGGCTCGGCTCGCGGGGGTGTGAGAGTGGGCTCGTGCGTGTGCGGTGCGGAGAGGGCTCGGCTCGCGGGGAGGGAGAAAGGCCTCGCTCGCGTGGGGAGAGAGTCGGTCTCGAATGAGGAGGAAAGCAGCCGCCTCCAACGCTTTTCCCCACAGTGTTGCGCGTGTTGGCCGGCTTGTGTTGTGCGAGTGTCGCGGGCTTATGCTAGGTCGGATGTTGCGGCTTAGCGAGAGATAGGCGATGGCGAGTGCGGTCGGTGAAGAGCGCGATGTGCGGGCTGTGCCGGAGAGTGATAGAGCGCGGCAGGGAGAAAGGCGACGGTGAGAGGGGCTGATGGTGCGCTTCGAGGGGGGGGTGGTAAACGGGTGTGAGGACTGATCGGCGGGGGGGTCGGATCTAGAGTTGCTGCCCGGGTGTGGCCGGTGGGTTTCGTGGCAGATGGTGGGTCGGGTGTGAGGTGCGGCTGGGGGGGTTGCAGGGGCGATCGGTGAGGAGAATCTGCAGCTGCTCCCCTCTTACGCTGGAGCCCTACTCGCCTCTTACGATGAAGCCCTGCTCCCCTCTTACAACTGGATCCCCTCTCCCTCTTCACTGGATCCCTGCTCCCCTCTTACACTGGATCCCTGCTCCTCTACAGGATCCCTACTTCCCTCTTACGCTGGATCCCCCGCTCCCCTCTTACACCGGAGCCCTTCTCCCCTTGATAGATAGATTGGTGTGTGTGTGTGGTTTGTGTGTGTGTGATGCCCACACCATGTTGCAGTCTCTTTTGTCCCAATTTAAGGCCGGAAACACTGAATTTCTAAGCAGGGGTGTATTACAGGGATTAAATCAAACAGCGGGCCCACTGTCCCTTTAAGAAAAACAAATAATAAAATAAAATCCTATCCCTTTCGGATCTAATTACACATTCAGCTCCAACCCTTACTAACCCGGATGGATAGCTTAGCTCATTCCACCCCAAACAGATATTATTATTATTGCTGAGCATATAAAGACTCTGTATACAGCAATTAAGAGTTTGACTTATCTGTAAGTCCAGGTGTTTGTGCAGACGTCATTGCTTCAGCACAGCACTCTCTCTACAGTGTCTCTCACTCTTTACCAGCTTCTTTTAACCAGCTTCCGTCAACTGGGGAGCTCCTCTGCTCTCCCCCCCATTCTCTGGGAAAAAAACAGTTCTCAGCATGCATGGCAGCTTCCAATCTTTTAAAGCACACACTGACTATTCAGAGTAGACTGATTAGCTTCATTAGTTAGCAGCTATTGGTTTCTCTTTGAGGAATTAACTCTGCACTGCCAAAAGTACTATAGCTGCCCTATTCAGCGCCCTAGAGGACAGCGATGGCACCACAATATATAAATATATATATATAATATATATAATATATATAACTAATATATCATATATTTATTATATATACACAAAAACTAATAGTAGCGCTGTATGTGGGGAGGGAGGAATGATGATGTGCAAGGGGAGGGGGAGGGGGATGATGATGATGATGATGATGTGCAAGGGGAGGGGGGGATGATGATGTTCCAGGGGAGAGGTAGGATGATGATGTGCAAGGGGAGGGGGGATGATGATGTGCAAGGGGAGGGTGGGGCGTGATGATGTGCAAGGGGAGGGGGGGTGATGAAGTGCAAGGGGAGGGGGGATGATGATGTGCAAGGGGAGGGGGGATGATGATGTGCAAGGGGACGGGGGGATGATGTTGTGCATGGGGAGGCACCCACTCAGTCACCCACCTGCGCACCCACTCAGTCACACACCCGCACACCAACTCAGTCACCCACCCGCGCACCCACTCAGTCACCCACCCGCGCACCCACTCAGTTACCCACCCGTGCACCCACTCAGTCACCCACCCGTGCACCCACTCAGTCACCCACCCATGCACCCACTCAGTCACCCACCTGCTCACCCACTCAGTCACCCACCCGTGCACCCACTCAGTCACCCACCCATGCACCCACTCAGTCACCAACCCGCGCACCCACTCAGTCACCCACCCGCGCACCCACTCACCCGTGCACCTACTCAGTCACCCACCCATGCACTCACTCAGTCACCCACCCACGCACCCACTCAGTCACCCACCCGTGCACCCACTCATTACCCACCCGTGCACCCACTCACCCGCGCACCCACCCGTGCACCCACTCAGTCACCCACCCGCGCACCCACTCAGTCACCCACCCACGCACGCACACACTCAGTCACACACTTGAGCACCCACTCACCCGCGCACCCACTCAGTCACCCACCAGCACACCCACCCAGTCACCCACCCGTGCACCCACCCACGCACCATCTCAGTCACCCACCCACTCAGTCACCCACCCGCGCTCCCACTCAGTCACCCACCCACGCTCCCACTCAGTCACCCACCCACGCACCCACTCAGTCACCCACCTGTGCACCTACTCAGTCACCCACCCGCGCACCCACTCAGTCACCCACCCGTGCACCCACTCAGTCACCCACCCGCGCACCCACTCAGTCACGCACCCGCGCACCCACTCAGTCTCCCACCCGTGCACCCACTCAGTCACCCTCCGGCGCACCCACTCAGTCACCCACCCGTGCACCCACTCAGTCACCCACCCGTGCACCCAGTCACGCAACCAGTCACGCACCCAGTCACTCACCCAGTCACGCACCCAGTCACCCACCCAGTCACTCACCCAGTCACCCACCCGTGCACCCACTCAGTCACCCACCCGTGCACCCAGTCACGCACCCAGTCACGCACCCAGTCACCCACCCAGTCACGCACCCAGTCACCCACCCAGTCACTCATCCAGTCACCCACCCGTGCACCCACTCAGTCACCCACCCGTGCACCCAGTCACGCACCCAGTCACTCACCCAGTCACCCACACAGTCACGCACCCAGTCACGCACCCAGTCACTCACCCGCGCACCCACCCAGTCACGCACCTGTCTCTTGTGGAAAATATAAAAAGAAACAGGTTGCATTGTAATCTTTTTTTCGGTGTGACAATAACAAAACAGTTACGTTCAAGTTGTGCGCTAAAAAATATTTTTCCCTGGTAGGTGCGCTATGGGTTGGGAGGGGGGGAAGGGGGGTGCCCTGCTTCTTTCATTTGTCCTGGGCCCCAAGGTTTCTGCTGACGACCCTGCTCCCGCCCGCCACCGCAGCGGACACCCCGCCCCACAGTAAGTCCGCTACCGCCACCCCCCCTGTCACACCCCCTGAAGCGCTCTGTACATTAATGGCACTATATAAATAAAGACATACAATACACACCGCACCCAAAGTCAGCCGCCGCAGAGATACCCGCAGGGTGCTGCCACACCCTGTCACTAACCCACCTGCAGTGAGCCGCACAACCCTCCCGCCTGCGACTGGGGGGGGGGGGAGGAGAATCAACCCTCCCGTCCCCCCAGTGACACACTGCTGCCGAGCTCTGAAGGAAGGGGGAAGGGGGGGGGAAAGCACTAACCAAAGGTGAGAAACCGCCGCTAACCTCTGAAGGGGGGGAGATTCCAACCCGCCCACCCAGGGAGACGCCGCCTAGCTGTGAAGGGGGGGGGGGAATCCCAACCCTCCCGGCCACCCGCCACAGTGACCCGCCGCCACAGAGCTAATGAAGGCGGGGGGGGGGAAGAATTGGAGATGTGAAGGGGAAAATCGGAACTGTGAAGGGGGTGGGGGGGAAATGGAGATGTGAAAGGAGGGGGGTGAGCGAAGAAACGTATATTACAAACCAAAACCCGACTGTTCTCCATACCCTGCAAATGCAGAGGATTGCAAACACCGGTCAGCTGGAAAAGAGAAGCAAACTCTGCACATGAGACTACAGGGGGACGTTATCAGGAAGAGACCGATGAGACTACAGTACAATGCGTCTCTCAGTATGGCAGCAGGCAATGGGCAGAACATGAGTGGGACGGGTTAGGCCGGGATCCCTTAATAAATAAAGGTGAAGCTCAGCCAGCTGTCTCCCTGCCATGTCAGGTCCCTGCATTTACAGAGAAATGCCCCAGAAAAGTCTCCCTATTCAGCACACCACAGTTATATAGTTACATAGTTACATAGTTATATAGTTACATAGTAGATGAGGTTGAAAAAAGACGTATGTCCATCAAGTTCAACCTATGCTAAATTTAGACAACAGATACTTTATTCTATATCAATACCTACTTATTGATCCAGAGGAAGGTAAACAAAAAACCCCATTAAGGGGAAAAATTAATTCCTTCTTGACTCCAAGAATTGGCAATCGGATTAATCCCTGGATCAACATCCTTCCCATGTATACTTATTTGGTATATCCCTGTATACCTTTCCCATCTAAAAAGATGTCCAAACTTTTTTTGAACAAATCTATTTTATCTGCCATCACAGTCTCCATGGGTAATGAATTCCACATTTTAACTGCCCTTACTGTAAAGAACCCTTTCCTTTGTTGCTGGTGAAATTTCCTTTCCTCCAACCTTAAGGGATGGCCCGAGTCCTTTGCATACAACTGGCTGAGTGAAGGTGCTGTGAACCTCGGAAGCAATCTCCATTTTTTTCATCTATGAAGTTTAGAAGTACTAACAGTAACTGTACTTCAATAAACTATACCTTGTTTAACCGCTTCCTTGTTCAAACTGCTTCTGGTTCTAACTGCACACACTTTGACAAAGTTGAGACATTAGGGGGTCTGGCATAACAACATAACAGCATTTAGGATGAAGCCATTTTGTGTGAATATTTCAATCCGCCATCTTGTCTTGTCTCTGTGAGTCTTAATTTCTGTGTTACATTTCTGTATAAACAAATGTGTGAAACAGGAATGGAATGTTTTTCGGAGTGGCATTTTCAATCCTGCTCATTCTAGCAACTATGAAGTTTAGAAGTACTAACAGTAAACTGTACTTCAATAAACTATACCTTGTTTAACTGCTTCCTTGTTCAAACTGCTTCTGGTTCTAACTGCACACACTTTAACCAACAGCACTTCAATCAACCACACAGATCAATCAGTACACGCAAGCTGATTGATGTGATTGATTGATTGCATGATGTGTAGCAGGTCCTAAGCGACAGATATCAATATCTCTCTTAATTTTAGTATTACACGGTAATATTTAATCTTATTGGGAGCGTCATGCGTGCCGGAATGTATTAATATGTCTCGCGTGCCAGTATGTAATACTGAACTGAAGTTATGAAGTTATTTAGATAGGAAAAGCAGTTTTTAAACGTCCTTGGGTGGGAGGAGTTTTACTCTGAGGAAAACTGTCAACCTCAGAACTGATTTATGAGAGGGGCTGGGTTTAGGTTGTGTTCAATGGGAAATAATTGTATAAGAACCAGGCTCAGCCTATGGCTATGGAGCTTCATGATTATGAAGATTGCTGTATGAACTGCCAGTCCAGATATGACCGTTTCATCATTTCCATCTTAAGTGAGTGTCCATATTTTGTCTGTTATTTGTATATCTCGTGTGTTCACCTTTTTCAAGGAATAAATTATATTTGATCATATCTAAGTCTCGTTCAGTTCAACCCAGTTATATATCTGGTGTGTATTATTATAGCCTGTCTCAAAGCTACCATCACAGGGAGGCACGTGAGTGTGGGTGGAGGGAGGGGGAGAGAGGCACGGTGAGTGGGGGGG
>WSYH01003884.1:4797-60154 GCA_036426205.1 Ascaphus truei
ATAGTAGGTACTACCTCAGTTCTAGAGAAAAAATCCTTAAGACGTAATGGCTATCTATTTTGAACATGTCAATTTCCCAGCGGAAAGGGTCCTGTGAGGTGGTCGGGACAAACGACAGTCCCTTCTGGAGAACACTGATCTCTGCGGTTGTGAGGAGGTGTGACGACAGGTTGTAAATCACTTCCTCCTGGGATGTCCTCGCTGCTTCTTTGCCTCTCTTTCCAAGGGACCTCTTCTTCCCGGTAACTCTCCTGACCGCTCTCCTACATTGGAGTCCGGAATGGGTGGCTTGTGCGTACGCGCTGTGCCGCCACCTAAAAAAGGATCGGAGTGTGTCCCTTCTGGGGCATCCCAGAAATCTGTGTCACTCGTGTTGTTACCAGTGCCTGTTCCAGTACCTGGAGTCTTCTTAAAGCGTGAATAGGTTCTTCGCTGGGCAACGCGCCCAGTCCCAGGTTCGTGTAGTCCAAGAAGCCACCTATAAACCCGCTTGTCCTTGTAATCGTTGGTAACCTGCTTAAGTTTACTACTTTTTTATTTCGTTTAGCTGTCACGATATTGGTCAAGGGTAGTTTGAATTTTTTCAGTCCAGTCTGTAGAGGTATCAGAGGCAAGTGTCTCACTGTGTCTATCCGTTATCACCTGTATCTCTCTCTTAAGTCGTGAGATCTCTTTACTGGACTGCTCTATGACCAGAATCATAAGGTCATAAGAACACTTATTGAGGATACCAATCCACTTTCTGCAGAACTCAGTGTCTGTTCGACCAATTGTTGGTTGGTTTTTAATACGGAAACCTCTAGGGATCAGTTTCTCCCTATGATAGTGTGACAAAGTTACTCCATGCAAAAATAAATCAACCTCTCGTTTTTTTAGTTTTATAAGGTCATTGTAGATATCTGACGCCTTGTCAGAGCCCAAAGTTGCCTCAAAGGTCTCACTAAATCTAATCTTGGCAATGTCAGATTCACTATAACTGACACTGTCAGAAATGGTAGAAAAAACTCCAGTGATGTCTGGAAAATCTTCCATCATAAATTGTCACTCAATAAGGGATTGTAAATAGGTAACAAGAGAAAAAGTATATATAAGTGACACTCCGTGAAACACAGGGGTGTCACAAAAATGAAATTCCAGGTGGGTGTTCATCTCATAGTGTGAAATATGTACAAAGGCAGATGTCACTCGCAATAAAGGTAGAAAGCCGGTGCTTGTCCCATATAATATTGAATAAAATGTAGATTCTTTACCAGGCAGACCAGGAGTCCAAGACCACGCAGCAAGAACCGAGACAGCACTCAGATTGATATCAAATATAAATGTATTGAAAAAAAAGGCACATACAACCGACGTTTCAGTCCTGAAACAGGACCTTTCTCAAGGGAGTGATTGATGTTATACTGCATAAGAACTTTTTCCGGTTCGAACAGGATTTCTTCCTTCAACAAACAGGGACTGCGATGGGTTCTAATATGGCCCCGGCATACGCCAACTTATTTATGGATATCTATGAACAACTGCATTTGCTTAACGATGCCCCTTTTTCCAACAATATTGTTCATTACACCCGCTACATTGATGACATCTTCCTAATTTGGCGTGGAAAGGAGGAGGAACTGACACAATTTATCTGTTACTTGAATTCGATACCGTCAACGATTCGGTTTACTGTTAATTACAGCCTGGACCGTATTCCCTTTCTAGACACAGTGGTCTTTAAAAAAGATGGTAGACCAACGACTGAGATTTTTCACAAACCTACAGACAGAAACACTCTTCTGTGTGCTTTGAGTCACCATCCGGAACCACTGAAATGAGGACTCCCATTCTCTCAGATGCTAAGGGTCAAACGCATTACCAGTGACCCTATGCTGGTCGAAGATGCATTATGGAAAATGGCTAAGAGGTTTTTGGATAGGGGATACTCAAGATCGGAAGTTAATGTGGCCCTAACTAAGGTACGGGCTATTGACAGGCTTTCCCTGCTTTTACCTTCTACAGAAATAATTGATAACAAATCAATTAACATTAGCAGCACTTACACTACCTCGTCCAATCTTATTAAACGCAGTATTAAAAGAAATTGGAACATTCTAGCCAATGATCCTAAAATTGGGAGCATCTGTCAGACACCACCAAGAATGTGCTATCGCCGTGGAAGGAACTTAAGGGATATGTTCGTGCAGGCTGATCCGACTACCAAATATGCCAATGCTACAACATGGCTTCAGCGAAAACCTGGTGTATACAAATGCCATGGATGCATCAACTGTGGTTTTCTACAGACCGGCCAGTCCTTTGCACATCCACATAGTGGGAAATCCATCGGCATTAAGACTGCTATGACCTGTGAGTCGAAGTTTGTGGTCTATTTTATTAAATGTCGTTGTGGCCTTTACTATATAGGCAAAACAAGCCGCATGCTAAAAGAACGCATGGCTGTGCACAGGTCAACTATCCGTAAGGCACTCCTGGACCAAAATGCTGATGATGACCTTAAACTCCTCCCAGTGGCGAGACATTTCAAACAACACCGTCATGGCCTTTCGTCGCTGAAATGTATGCCGATTATACAAGCGAACCTATCAACACGTGGTGGGGATCGTGACAGATTGCTGCTCCAGTTGGAGGCCAAAGCCATTCACGATCTGAGGACATTGTCACCTTATGGCTTGAACGAGGACTTGAGACTTAGTTGCTTTATTTAATTATTTCAACCTTATCAGTTTATCTTACATACGCTCCTTTTTTGCCTCCCCTATACACTTCTGCCATTGTCCTTGATATGGCCCTCAGTATACCCATTGGTCTTTATTGTTTTCTGCTTTAAGGGTTCCCCCATACAGACACTCCGGGTCTTATAGATTGCATAGCAATGATGTCATTTAGATCGTTTTGTGTATAATTGCTTTCAGCTGATCCAGAGAGGAGGGGCAGGTTGTTAACCTATCACTGTTTGCGAATGGTGTTGCATGTGGGTATATAATGGTGGTTTTTGTCACATAAGGGTAAGCACTCCCTTGAGAAAGGTCCTGTTTCAGGACCGAAACGTCGGTTGTATGTGCCTTTTTTTTCAATACATTTATATTTGATATCAATCTGAGTGCTGTCTCGGTTCTTGCTGCGTGGTCTTGGACTCCTGGTCTGCCTGGTAAGGAATCTACATTTTATATTTATATATATATATATAGAAAATCTACTGTTTGTTTTTGGTGCCTGAGGCACAGGGAGTTAAAGTGACTTGCTTTTTATGTACTGTATTTGGGGTTGTATTTGGGGGTTTATTCATCAAATTATTATGATGAACTGCCTTTTGAAATTACAGTGCTGTTAACTATTTCAGCCACACACTTCCAGAGTCATTCATTTTCTGTAGTTACTTTAGTCATTGTGTTTTTAATCCGTACCTAGCCAAGTGTCAATCGGCTGAGTCACCCTACCAACCCCCTCTCTCCACACTGGGTCGTTAATCTTCTGCATATTGCCATTGTGTTCTTAATCCGCCCATAGCCGAGCTACAAAGACTCAGTGCGCCTGCGTGTAATCATACCATCCCCCCTCCCCCCCCCCAACCCTTAGAGGCTTGCTTTGTTAACGGGAACGCTTTGGAAAATCCCCTCTCGAATTTGAAATGTAAATCTGATGTGCACAGCACTGTGAGAATTGAGAGTAAAAAAAATATTAACTGATTCATGTTGTTTTTTCATTCATTCGTACACTACAGTAAACTGATATTTCATCAGGGAAAAAAAATACAAAGATAAAAATAATCATGAATAATACATACTGCAGCCTTTATTAAATTCTTCTGGCAGATTGAAATCGGAGAAACATTCTTATTCATTGGTGCACTGTAGGGGTGGTTGTCAATGATTATGATTCGCAGGAAAGTGAATAAATATTTATTTTATTTTATCAGGAACCAAAAAATACAAATATAAAAATAATCATGAATAATACATAATGCAGTCTTTATTAAGTTCTTTTGGCAGCTTGAAATTGGATAACCATTTGGAAAACATTTGTAAAACATGGGGAAACATGAATAATGCACATTTATAAGAATATTATTTAATAATATATACAGTACTGTAATGTACTGTATAATATATATACTGTATACTGCATATACTGTATAGTAATATTATTTTTTCCGTCTTTATCTTTTCCTCATTCTGTCTACAGTACAGTAGTTCATTGAGAGAGGAGAGGTTTTGTGTACATCATTACTGCTGTTTATATACTGTACATTTTACTGTACAAACAGATTAGAACGGACACAAAAAAACACACCCCCCCCCCAGGCCACCCTTTTTTCCTGAAACGATAAGAAAACAAAAAATTAGTGCAGTTACTGTACTGTACTGTATGTGCGTACTGTATTATGTCATTGTGTGATGTGTAGAACTACTGTAGGTGGCTGGTGCTGCTTTCTCTGGAAAGAAAAAAATGGAGCAGTTAGTAGGCAGTTACTGTAGTACTGTCAAACTAGTCTACTGTATACTGGAACTACTGTATACTCCGACTACTGTTAAATTCTATGTACTGTACTGTAACCTGATGGCTGGTGCTGCTCTCTCTGTAAAGAAAAAACAAACTACTGTATACTCTTACTATCTGGAAAGAAAAAATCTGTGCCATACTTACCTGTATCATACTGTACTTACAATACTACAGCACAGTACTACTTTCCTGATGCTTGCCCATTACGCGCGATGACAATGGGCAACACAGTGGCAATATGGTCTATATATTTATTGCAGCATTCCACGGTGAGTACATCGTTCCAAAAACTCATTATGCCTTTCAACAACTCGTCCTTTTTGGAGGGTTTCGCCACTTTCCGGATATGGTCCTTCAGCTTATGCCAGACCATTTCGATCGGATTGAAGTCTGGCGATCTGTCATTGGAAAGAAAGGACAATTGGTTTAAGAGCTAAAAACAGTGGGGAACAAAAATGGGACACGGTCTACTGCACTTACTCCGCTGGCGTCTTCATCCAGTTGATGCCGCGCTCAAGGATATGCGCCATTGACGCGGTGTGCTTGGGATCGTTGTCCTGGTAGAAGCGGTGACCATAATAAATATAATTATAAATATACATCCTATATATACCATTGTACGATAAATAGAAATATACAAAAAATGTATACTGTTGTACTATAAATATAAATATACAAAATATATATACTGTTGTACTATTAAAATAAATATTTTACCCTTGGTGCCCCCAAAATAGTTACCCTTGGTGCCCTTTTGCGGTCTCTGTTTTTTCCGTATGCATGATAGCACACGGTGGTTGCTGGCACAACGAGGT
This sequence comes from Ascaphus truei, assembly GCA_036426205.1. Lineage (NCBI taxonomy): Eukaryota > Metazoa > Chordata > Amphibia > Anura > Ascaphidae > Ascaphus > Ascaphus truei. The sequence continues at coordinate 10,116 of WSYH01003884.1, forward strand.
CAGAAGTAGCTAACCAGCGCTGGATAGCAGCAATTCGGTGTCCGCTCGTGTACATCTCCTTAATTCGCATGCTGAGATCCTTTGAAATCTTTTTAACAGGAATTGTAGCGAGTAGAAAGAAATACAAACACAAGAATGTATATTCGATGTTTAGTCGATGTGTATTCTATGTGCAGTCAATACACAAATTTTTAAATTTTTAAAAAAGAATCTCCAAAAAAATGCACAGAGATCACATATTGCTCAATGGGGTTAATGATTCTAAACACACAATCACATAGAGGTTTATTATAAAGAATAATGTTTAATCTCCCCTTAATAAAAAGCCCATACATCCAAATCTTCATTCAACCCCTTAGGGACCATACAGTCTAATCTATGGATCCAGAATGATTCTTGAGCTGATAACGCTTTAAGTCTGTATCCCCCTCTCCTGTTGTTTGGAACATGTTTAATGCCTATAAAGGTCAAACAGGAGGGATCTTTCTGGTGAGGAGTCAAATAATGTCTCGAGACACTGTGCTTTTCAAAGCCATTTTTAATATTGCGGATATGCTCCTGTATTCTTATTTTCAAATTCCGTTTAGTTCTACCTACATAGTGTAATCCACTGGAACACTCCAGTAGGTAGACTATATACACCGAAGTAATAAAATCTTCTATAATAAAGACTTCCTTGTTTTTTTTGGATGAGAAGGTCTTCCGATTTACATGCATAAATTTACACACAGAACATTTTGCGCAGTTAAAATTACCCATTGGTTTATTACCCAGCCAATTTCTAGTAGGGGTTGGACATAAGGTTTGGCCGATATCACTTGGAGCTAAGATGTTTTTTAAGTTTGAAGCTTTTCTATAAATGAATCTCGGCTTCTCAACCAGATGGTCACCCAAAACCGGGTCATTACTCAGAATGGCCCAGTATTTAGAGACCACCTTTTCAATCTGTTTGTGGGCTGAGTTATAGTTACTCACAAATGCTACGTCTACTTTTTGTGTTGATATTAGAGTGTCCTTAATGCCTAATTTCTTATTTTTCTGAGTCAAAAGATTATCACGATCCATAAGTTGAACCTTGTCCAATTCTTTTATTAAATGGTCATAGTTATAGCCCCTTTCAATAAAACGACTAAAAAGTAACTCTGCTTGTTTCAGGAAAGTATCATTATCGCTACAATTTCTTTTTAGCCTCATGATCTGACCCCCTGGTATATTTTTAATCCATGTATCTTTGTGATTGCTGGATGCCATTAGTAAATTATTCGTGTCAACCTCTTTAAAGAAGGTCTCGGTTAGTACCCTTCCTTCTTCAGTGGATGTTAATTTGAGGTCCAAATAGATTACAGTATTGGTATCTGTTTGGTATGTAAACTCCAGATTATATTCGTTGTTATTAATGTAGGACACAAAATTATTCACTGATTCATTATCCCCATCCCAAACCACCAGGACATCATCTATATACCGTCGCCACATGATGATGTTGCTGGCGAATGGGTTATTGGCCCAGATATGCTGGCTCTCCCAGTGTCCCACATACAGGTTCGCGAAACTAGGGGCAAAACGTGTGCCCATAGCTGTGCCGCAAACCTGTATGTAGAACTCCGAGAGAAAAAGGAAATAATTGTGCTTCAGTATAAAGTTTATGAACTTCAGAATGAACTCTCTATTGAGGGGATGCAATAGGGGATCCTGTTTCATGCAAGAATTAATGGCATCTAGACCTTTAGTGTGGGGTATGGTTGTATATAGGGCTTTAATATCACAAATCAGCCATCTGTAGCTACTCTTCCAATGAAAATTTTTAAGTAACTTAAGGACTGCAGTAGAGTCCTTAATAAAAGAGGGCAATTGGACTACATAGGATTGTAAGAAGAAATCGACATATTGGGACACATTTGCAGTCAGGGACTGAATCCCTGAAACAATAGGTCTTCCTGGGGGATTGACCGTACATTTGTGAATGTTGGGCAAGTGGTAAAATATTGGTAACCTAGGAAAAATTGGTTAAAGGAAAGAGAATTCAACATCTGAAATGATAGACTGAAAAACAGCATCTTCCAGGAGTTTTTTTCAGCAGGCTGTGAAATTCCAAGGTGGGGTCTTTCGTTAGTCTTTTATAAAAAGTGGTATCATGCAATAATCTGTGGGCCTCTTTTTCATAATCATTACGGCTCTGCAGTACCACCCCCCCTCCCTTGTCTGCCTGTCTGATAATTAGATCTTTATTATCTTTGAGCATTTTCAGGGCTAAATTCTCCTTAGCATTTAAGTTCTGTCTTATCTTACTAATGTCAAACTCTTCTACTAATTTGTTAATTTCGTAATTCACCACATTAAAAAATGCATCTATGTGATGCCCTTTTGATTGCGCTTAATAAAATTTAGATTGACTTTTAAAGGACGTGTGTCTTATAGCAGGAATCACTTCTTGAGTAATAGGAATAACTTGTGTATTGGGAAGTGATTGTGTAGCCAATGGAGCTGACTCTGAGTCAATTTTTAGAAAATGCCTTTTTAGGGTTAAATTCCGCGTGAACTTGTGGAGATCCTTGAACAGTTGGAATGAGTTTGGTCCACAAATTCGCGAGAAAGTCAAACCCCTACTTAACACTCTGACTTGATCTTGCGTCAGAATGATGGTAGAAAGATTAAAAATACCTTTTTCTACTTGGGGGACCCTTCTTGATGACTCTCTTTTCTTTTGGACGTTGGCACCGCCTCTGGTTCCCCGCCTGACAGGGATCTTTTTCTCTGTCTGGCTGGGGGGGGATCTAATGCTTTTTCTTTTATCCTCATATCTTTCCCTATTGTGGGTGCCAATCTTGTTTTCACCATTTCTAAAAAAGATGGAGATGAGTGACTGGGGGAGCGCGAATATATATTGCGTTTAGGAATGACTCTAGGTGAATGTATTTAGGGTTCTGTTCTTACTGGAGTAAAATCCTTTTGACTCTTTTGTTGGTATTGATGAGGGTATGACTTATAGTTTGGTTTAAAATCTCTAATATAATTCTTACCTCTATAGTTGGGATTACGGACATGATTATCATAATGGTGGTGGGGGTATTCTCCCTTTGGATTATTCCCACCTATGTTAGCATGGTAGTTTCCACGTGACTGGTCATTTGGTCTATGAGACTGATCATGGGGATCTCTCTGTCTAGAGTGAGAGGAGTTAGATTTATCCCTATTATTAGGAACATAGGTTTGACCAACAATCCTTCCTCTCTCCTCTTTTTTAGCCCAATCTCTTTGTCTGTTATTAATATAGTCTCCTTTGTCACGTAGAAACTTGTCATGCTTAACCTTCAGGAGTTCCTCCTCCTCATTTTCAAGTTTACTCTTGAGATCATGTTCCAGCTCCGAACAATCATTGTCAATGACCAATGGTTCGAGCGTGACTATGATCTCAAGAATATCTTTTTCTAGATTTTGAATAGTACGGCTCCTTTCAAAGATAATCAGTCTCATTAAATCCATTGAGCAAGCATCAAGAATGCGGTTCCATTCCTGCATGAAATGCGCATTCTCTTTACCAAAAGTTGTTTTTTTTAGAACTTGTAAACCTCTTGGGATTCTTTTGCAGTCCATATAACTCTGTATGGTCCCTTTGTCTAACCACAGCTTATTTTCTTCTAGTAACAATTTCTCTAAGGTTTTAAAATAATCCTTAACCGATGACTTTACCAATGATTCAGATTAAACATTTACAACCTCCTCAGAAAAGAGGAGGCTGAAATGTTCCTCTAGTTTGGCTCTGCAGTTAGCCAAACTCCACACCATTGTGTTGGAGAAAATATTATACTCAACCTCTACAGAAAAGTGAATTAAAGTGCAGCACAAACTAGGAGCAGAGTGAACAGTGTAAAGGAATAAAGTGCGCAACCCAAAAAACACCTTAACTGTGTTAAAACTATATTAGAATGTACACCATACAAATTAACCCTTAGAATACGTGTTAAATAAAACAATAGTATTACTAATTGGGTAATCCTCTACTGTGGAAGTGATAAAAATATACCATACAAAGCCGTTGGTATAGCGTATGCTGCTATAATCAGAGAGTGGCTCGGCACTCACACAAGCTAAGAGAGAAAAGACAAAAAAAAGCGCAAAACGCAAATGGTGAAGTATGCAAAAAACAGTGTTTTAGTGTAAAAAGGTGAGTATTCTGTGTACATCAGATTAGGATATTTAAAGCATTCACGTGCAACTCGGCACGAAGTTACCACACTGCAGTCATCAGGGGTGAAGATCTGAGTAATGCAGCCTCTGTGGATCCCCCCTGTTGCTACTGGGGTAGTAGCCGCGCCTTTCACGTTCTTGGTGTCTTCCGGTCAGCAACTACGATCGTCAGCGTCCCACACTCAGCACACCAATGAGGACATCTGTTCTTTGGGGAACGCTGTGTGAACACTGCAGCTGCAGGAGTCTCTTTAGCTGACATACACACGTGTAGGCAGGAGCGCTCTCACTGCTGTCGGATCAGCCGGTACACAGCAACAGCGTGCGGTCCGGACGCTCGCGCGCTCGGATGATGTCACTGTTTGGATGCGCAGTGCACGTGGACCGCACTGGAGCCGTTTGAAAAGTCCGTGGATATAGAGAATAACTCACGTACATATATAGTACTGACAATAAGTATAGAAAGGTACCATAACAGTTTCAAACATAATCCAAAGCGTTTCGAAGCTAACAATGCTTCTTCTTCAGGGATAAAATCAATGTAACATACCCCGAGCACTAAATACACATACGGCTGTCCTAATTGGTCAGTCAATCTAAATCACAAGCCAATCAAAATGTATCTGCTCAGTGTTGGGGGTGTAACATTGAATCGGAAGATACATGCTTAATAAACACACTTGATTTTAATTAAATGAAAAGAACTCTGCAAAGAAATAAAGAAAAAGAAATAGAAACAGATTAAGAATACACTTTACTTCTGTACACATCATTAATCTTTTTATTTGATCTAAGTTAAAAAACCTTGTTAAAATTTTTTTTAAAAGAATCTCCAAAAAAATGCACAAAGATCTCTGCATTTTTTTTACACTAAAACACTGTTTTTTGCATACTTCACCATTTGCATTTTGCGCTTTTTTTTGTCTTTTCTCTCTTAGCTTGTGTGAGTGCCGAGCCACTCTCTGATTATAGCAGCATACGCTATACCAATGGCTTTGTATGGTATATTTTTATCACTTCCACAGTAGAGGATTACCCAATTAGTAATACTATTGTTTTATTTAACACGTATTCTAAGGGTTAATTTGTATGGTGTACATTCTAATATAGTTTTAACACAGTTAAGGTGTTTTTTGGGTTGCGCACTTTATTCCTTTACACTGCATTGTGCCACCTGCTTCCATGGAGCAACCCCGATTCTATGGACGCAGGAACCCACTCGCCTCTGCCGTGCCTGTCAAGCTGAAAAAGCGAAAGGCGGTTGCCGTTTCCACGCCAAGGACAAAGCGACAGGCTAAGGTCAATAAAGAAAACCTTCTGCTGACCCCAAAGGTTAAGGGTTTTCTTAGACGTAAGCCTCATTATGTGAAGAAGATATACGGTGATGTACTCTCGACACAAAACGATTGGCAGCCAACCCATCGAATCCGCAGACCACTTCCTCACATATGCTTCGACGACTCTGCTGTAGCTGTCCCGGAAAACTTCAGCCCGTCTTCTCCACCCCCATATTCTCCGGTTCCATCTGACGACGCTGCCGCCTCTGAAATCCACGGGTCACTGTCTCCTTTGCTCTTGGACGACTCTACTTCTCGCCCGGAAATCCAAAGGTCACTTTCTCCATCCCTCTTCGACGACGCTGCCGCTTCTCCTCTACCGGGTATCCACAGGTCACCTCCTCCACTCTTCCTCGATGCCGCTTCTGTCCATGGAACCCCCATCTCATCCTCCGTTGCACCCATCCCCCCAGATGTTCAGACGCCATGCACAAGAAGCAGCTCGTTAGACCGGATGCTGAATGGGATAAGTGTGGATCTCCCCGGGAATTCTATTGTGCTAACAAAGATAGATCTGCTTCTGGAGACCATGCTAAATGTGGAGCAACGGATGCTACAAATGGATCAATGGATGGATCGACGGATGGAGAAGATAGAGGCTGACATAGCGGGCATACATTATTTGCTCGGTGCTAATGCCCCTCTTTCCCCGACGCCGGAGCAGGGGGGTGACATGGATGTGATGAATGAGACCTTCGACCCCCTTCCATCACCAAGCGCACCCCCTCCACCAGAAGATGTAGTGTACATGTATGCCGTTGAGGAGGACATGACAACCCCGTCAAGACCACGCCAGGAGACAACACAGCAACCACGACCGGAGGAAAGCTTCCTCACAGACAACCTACCATCGCCCGTATCCTCAAGCACACCCGCTCCAAAAAGACCTACACCCGCTCGCATCGAAACGGTGCCCGACATCACCCTGTGCAATCTGCCACCAAAGCTCAGGGAGAAGTATAGGGTGAAGAGTGCTGGTGTACCCCACAAGTATGCCTCATTTTTAAGCACCATGTTCCCTACTCGTTGTACTGCGAGTGGGCCTTCAAAGTGAACTATGGTGGGAATCGCGTAAAAAAGGCGCTTCCTGTCAATTTAAGGAAAAACATTGTGGAAGAAATGCGGCGCTTTTATCCAGTTACAGATCCTGTAATGAAAGGCGTTCGAGACTGCATTAATGGCGTTTTGCGCCATGCAAGGAATCGGCCATGGATGGACAATGTGGAGGACTTTCAGTGAGACCATACTGTTGTGCTGAACTATATTGTACTGTACATGTTTTTCCCTACAGTACCTGCTGTACTTAAAAAAGGAGATGTTGTTGTGTGTTTTTTTTACACAGGACATGCACAACTCCAGTCCCTGGGGGCCGAAAACAGGCACGGTTTTCAAGGTTGCCCTGAAAACCTGCCCTGTTTGCTGCCCTTTAGGACTGAACTGGTGCAGGTCTGACTGACAGTGTTGCGCACCATCCCACTGTACTGTACTCTATACAGTACTGTGTTTCTTTAATAAAGGAGATGTTACTTAAAATGTTTCAACATTGTACTGTATTTGTAAATAAAAAAATTTGTACTGACTCCACCAATAAAAGAACATGTTGATTTGTCTTATTGTACATTGTTTCCATTTGCACCTTTGATAGTACTGTATAACAAAATACAGTGTTTCTAGAATGTCGAGGCTTGCTGCACTGTTTTTTTACTGCCAGACCGCAAAGCCGCAAGATCGGCAACATTGTAAAAAAAATAGCAATGATCGCGCAATTGGCGTGGGAACTAGGGCAATTGGCGTGGGAACTTCTGTTCTAGGGCACCTAGAAATAAAATTCATTTTGCCCGTAGATGTTAGGAATCCCCTCACTTCACCCCAATAGGGTCCGACCAGTAATGGCGACGAGAAAGGGTCACGCCGGCGAGGAAGGTCCTATCATTGAGCGTAATGGAGGAGAAAGCTTTGAAACAGCTAAGTCAGAATGAGCAGAAACCTGGAACCCACAACTCCGGTTCTGTTCAATCTAGAGGGCTCAGATTTGGTCACCATGTAGTCCTAGTTGCGGCAGGATTGCATAGCAAATAGCGACCCTCTAGTGGCAACAGAACGGAGTCAGGGTAATGTTAAAGTTGAGGTTTCTGCCATTGACTTGCATGGCAGAAAAAAGGCCACTTTTGTAATGTGCTTTTAAACTGTATTTTTGTATCTCCGGTTCCGGGGGTCGTGGAAGGCTGATATTTGGCCACTATGGCAAGGGTCCTTCCGCATGAGGACCAGGCGAATTTCAATCCGCTCAGTCCCACAGAACGGATTATTTTAAATTATATTTATATATTTATATTTTAAAGATATTAAAGAATGTACTGTATTGTATTTAAAACATGTGACTGTAAACCATACTGACTGACAAATGTTTTCATACATGTACTGTACTGTACTGTACTGTAGCAGTAAACCATACACCTGTTGATGTTTTGAATTGCTGTGCACTTAAAATGTTTCAACATTGTACAGTATTTGTAAATAAATGTTTTTGTACTGACTCCACCAATAAAAGAACATGTTGATTTGTCTTACATTGTTTCCATTTGCTCCTTTGACAGTGTTCCAAATGTCGAGGCTAACTGCACTGTTTTTTTACTGCCTGACCGCAAAGCCGCAAGATCGGCAACATTGTAAAAAAAGAGCAATGATCGTGCAATTGGCATGGGAACTAGGGCAATTGGCGTGGGAAGTTCTGTTCTAGGGCACCTAGAAATAAAATTCATTTTGCCCCTAGATGTTAGGAACCCCCTCACTTCACCCCAACAGGGTCCAACCAGTAATGGCGATGAGAAAGGGTCAAGTCGGCGAGGATTGTCCTATCATTGAGCGTAATGGCGGAGAAAGCTTTGAAACGGCTAAGTCAGAATGAGCAGAAACCTGGAACCCACAACTCCGGTTCTGTTCAACCTAGAGGGCTCAGATTCGGTCACCATGTAGTCCTAGTTGCGGCAGGATTGCATGGCAAATAGCGACCCTCTAGTGGCAACAGAACGGAGTCAGGGTAATGTTAAAGTTTAGGTTTCTGCCATTGACTTGCATGGCAGAAAAAAAGCCACTTTTGTAATGTGCTTTTAAACTGTATTTTTGTATCTCCGGTTCCGGGGGTCGTGAAAGGCTGATATTTGGCCACTATGGCAAGGGTCCTTCCGCATGAGGACTAGGCGAATTTCAACCCGCTCAGACCCACAGAACGGATTATTTTAAATTATATTTGCGCAATTGGCGTGGGAACTAGGGCCTCGGTCAAGTTCACGGCCAATTGGCGTGGGAACTTCTGTTCTTGGGCATCTAGAAATAAAATTCATTTTGCCCATAGATGTTAGGCACTGTTTACCACTGTATACTGTAGAAGACACATAATGTAAACGATACTGTACATGTAGAATAAATGCATAGTTTTATTTTTTCGGGTTTATTACACAGTATACTGTACGGCCGGAAAACATCAGCATACAGTACAATATTATCCATCGAAATCCCCCCATTAGCCGTTTTCTTTTCTGAGGAAAAACAAAAAGAAAAGTTTTAATGTACAGTAATGGTCAGCCCCCTAAAGAAGTACCCAGCCCGCCCCACCAATAATTATCTCCTGCTCATACGCGCATGCGCCTAGCGTTCCACCAATAGTTCAGTATCTGCAGTACAGTACTGTAGAAGCCGCTCAGCCAATGATATTGCTAACAGGAGAATCGCTTGTCTTTTGAATCGCACCGATATTTATACAGTATTGTAAAAAAAAAAAAAAACACAGAAAATAATACGGCAACAATACAGTACTCACCACTGAATTTCCCATTCAGCTGGCGCCAGCGCCGGTCCACTGCCAGTCCAGCTTTCTTGATCATCCACGTCGATAGTTTGCAGCGGGACTAGTCCACCTGTAGTCAGCTATGAGGCTGGAAATTGCTTAGGTACATGCAAGCTTCATCAAAACTGCACGCGAAATCCGGCTCAGCCTCAGGCTCAGGCTCAGGGTTGTCACTGACGTGCTGGTCTTGGTGCATTGCTTGGCAGCGACTGTCGCTTCTTAGTTGGTTTTAACATGACCCTTCGCCTTTTGATGCCTTCATGATTATAGATACCGGAAAAATCCGGTGATACACACCAATACCCTCCAACAAATTGTGGCTCAATACGATGAAAACAGGGATCGCTACATAACCTTTTCCTTACTGCACGCTTCCACGTATGAGGAGTTGGCGAAAATTTGTAAAAGTCATAGTTTTCGATAAAATACTGATAAGATGGCAACAGTTGCTCAAATTTATCATCTGTTGCATTAATCGCGGCCCATATCAAATACGCGTAACTTCTGTCGGGTTTTTGGAAAGCGGGCTGCACTTGAACACTCATGGCGGGCGGGTCTCTGGAGAATACTGTAACTGAAACTGGTCTTTGTCTTTCTTTAATATGAAAAACCTAAATTGATACATTTTTGCAACCTCTTCCTTCAGTCTCAAGGCCAAGGCCAAGGCCAAGTTACAATAGCACACTGTGGTACAGTATCTTTTTTAAACGAAACACCGGCAAGCCGACACATTACTGATTCGGCGCATTACAATTCATGAATATCTGCCATCTGGCGGACACGCGAAGCATTGCAGCCTATTAAAATCCGAACCATTATCAATAAACGCATCAACCGCGTATCAGCCGGGCATGACCCGTGGCTGGGAACGCAAGATGAACGCGGCAATCCCAGGAGAGAGGTGTGAGGGCATTTCTCCAATGGGAGAGCACTGAAGCAGGACTACAGTAATTGCCAGCACAGGTGGATGTGAGAGGAGGTTGTCTGTAAACAGCACAGTTCTCTAAGGAAAGGGATTCCACCAAACCCAGGAGCGGATTCCTTACACTTTCACTCCCACCCTCTCTCTCTCTTCCCCTCCTTTACACTCCTCCTTCTCACCTCCCTCCCCCCACCCCCCATAAACACCTCACACACACACTCTCTCTCTCTAGTGCTGCTACGGTCCAGAGACTCTATAGCTCCCTCCTCTGGTGGGGCAGAAGTTTGACAACGCCAACAGGAAGGAGAGGATTGCAGTGATCGCTGGGCTGCTGCTACATGGGGAGCCACCAGCTAGCACTGCTGGGGTTCTGCTGTTGTCCCAGTTCTCCCCCTATGTCGATCACGAAACCCTTGAGAGGTGCCTGCGGAACTCCAGTTGAAAATCAATGAGTTACGAGGATAACTAAGGGGGTAGTCCCACATACCAGGCAAAATAAATCATCATTGTAAATGACTACCTTAGAATTATGAAATTCCCTTTAAAGAATAAAATATTCACGTCTTTGCTTCTTCACGAAACATTGCAATTTTCTTCACTGCCATGATAAGCCAAACAAAGATTCTAGAGATACAAATTCCCCGCATATAATAGTTTGAAAGCTTCCTTATCACAATAAAAGATTAAGTAAAGATCATAAAAACACTCCAATCATTTGGTTACCATGGAAACATTACATATTATTAAAAAGGACTTACTGTATATTTGTCTGTTTTATTTAAAAATGTACGTAATCCCATATTTTTAATATATTTACAATTGTAAGCTCTTTGAGGTTGTGTCTCCATTTGCCTTCTGCGGTCATTTACCTGTTGCACTTATCCACATTGTTTTGTAATGTTGTAAAGCGCTACGTACATTGTTGGCCCTATATAAATAAAATTAGACATCCATATGTAAGGGGGTCACCCCCGGTACCCCTGATCATCCTTTGCCCCCTGCCTTACCCCTGTGGCAGTGGGGAAAGGGGACGGCGACTTCTTCCAGTGGGCCCCCGCCATCTGGGCCAGTGCCGTCGGGGTCCTGATGCTCGCGCATGCACAGCGGGTTGCGCATGCACAGATAGTTGCGGCGGCCATGTTGTGGGTGGCGCGAGGTTTGCGCAATGCGCAGAGGTTTGTCATGGGTAGCGGTGGGCATTACATGTGTGCAAGAGCTATTGGAAGTTGCGCATGCTCAGTTAAGAGTAGCGGCGGCCATTACAGCTTCAGACATGAGCAGTAAAGATCGCGCACGTGGTCCCCATAGGAAAGAGCTGTATCAAGAACTACAATTCCCAGCAGCCTCTGGGGTCTGCACTTTCACCCTGGTCACAGGCAGCCAGACAGCCAATAGAGCTGGCAGCTTCTCCTGCAGCAAAGAAGATACAATGTTGTGTGCAGACAGGGTTTTGACAGTTGGATCCAGGAAGCGATTGGGGAAGGAGTGTACAGAGAGCAGTGCTCTGCTGTACTAGGCCCCAGACACCCCAGGCCAAGGTAGGCCCCACTCCCCACTAGGTTAGTGGGTAAGTTCATAGGGAAGGCCCCTAGGTTAGGGACCCTGCCCTTAGGTGCGTGTGAGGCGCAGCCTTGTCAGTGTCACGGCTGTCAGTGCTGTGAGTGCTGACAAGAAGGGATAGTGTGTGTGCAGTGTAGCTGTAGGTACCAGTGTGTGTGCAGCCGTTTGCTGCAGGTACCAAGCAGGTTGCAGTCCGTTGGTTGCAGTGCGTTGCTGCAGGTACAGTGAGTGTAGTGGGTTGCTGTGAGTATTAGGTAGGAGTTAGTGAGAGGGGATCCGGGGGTTGAAGGGAGAGGTAGTGTGGGTGCAGGGGGTCAGTGACCCACCTGCATAGGACAGGCTACCCCTTAGGCCTCTAGGAGCATTCCCTGAAGTCACCGAAGGTTGCTGTGCTGCAAGGATGGCCTATAGTAGTAGCCAGCATCACCCTTCACTGTATTACCAGCTAGGGACAAGCGTGCGGAGCAGGTTTGCTGGCGAGTCGTCTGGGACCAGACGGCTGGACATTGAGACCCAGGAGGCAGACCTCGATCCGTCTGATCCTTATCGAAGAGGTACCGGTCACCGCCGTGACCGGAAGGAACTATAACAACAAGTGCACCAACACCGGTCATCAGGCGCTGATCCCGCCTTAGGCTGAACTCTTTAGGGACACTAGCGAGTGGCTAGAGGACCGAGCCTATACCAACACATTGCTATACATGGACACGGTGTGTGGGGCACGCGGTGAGGGGACGGAGACGTTACTCCTGATGAGTGGGTGAGCCGCTAAGGTTATACCGTTAGAGTATAAGTGTAAATGTTATGTGTTATTGCCACCCTGCGTTATCATAGTAAAGGCATTGGTTGTTATACATGCTGAGTGTATGTGTATTAATATATTGTCCTGCGAGGAACCACTCCCCCTCTGGTGGGAGCCATCACAGGTGGAGACGCTGCACCGAGTACAGGGTTACTCATATTATACTTGCCCCAGGTTCCCCGTGGTGAAAGCTCAGCCCTCCTAGGAGTCTAACAGGTAACGCACCACACCAGGTAACATTAGGTTCTCCTCACCTACACACTATATGCGATTGGGTGGGGGAATACCCGTTACATTTGGAGGCGCTGCTGAGATCAGACCTGGGGTGCCCTATTCTATTTTTGTGTCAAATTGTGCCAGTTAAGTCCCATCCATGTTTGTGCCCTCAAGCCATGAGATCCACGAATGGGCTTGGTGGACAAAAGAATCCCTGCGACATGTGGTAGTAGTAGGGAATGTTCCCACTAGTGCGGTGAAGTTGAAGGAAATTTGTGAGGCCCTAAAGGGACTCCTGGGCCTAGACCAAAGGTGGAGGAGGATAGAGCACCGGTACGACACCACTGAACAGTGGAGTAGACTATGGCTAGTGGCGGATCAGGAAATATGCCTGGAAAATGCCCCTCTGACTTTACATTTCCCAGAGGCCCCACCAGAAGGCTACCCTTTTATATACGCAGAGAGCCCTAGTGAAATTAACAGAACTGTGATCAAAATGGAGGCTCCCTCATCCAGTGAGTCACACCTAAAATGGCGTCTCCCGCCAAATCAGGAGAGCACACGTGCTGCTGACTGCAAGCCTGCACTAAATTGTGTTGCAAAAATCTGCACAGGACTGGCGGGAAAACCAGAGCTCTGCCCCCGCAATGTGAGTGACTCAGTGCAGAGCCCGAACCACTCAGTGATAGAGCGTGCCCCTCCTTTAAATTCCACCAGGGGGAGCAAGCACAGTGAACAGCAATCAGCAACTGCTATTCCCACTAAAGAAAGTACAGAATGCAGAGAAACACACCCTCAGTTGTATGGAGTATGGCGATCAAAAGGAGGGAAAGTATCCTTTCTTGTGTGCCTGTGCCTACAAAAGGACTTGAATCTGTCTGGTGGTATGGACTTTAACCACTTTAGGCTACCAATAGAATACCGGGTGGCAGTGGTGGATGAAGAGGGGTGCATAAGATGTGTTTGTAACCAGTGTGACTTCCCAGGTGGCAAACAGACCTGGGGTCCCAAGTGTGCCCGCTGCGGGGCACAGTTCCTAAAACCCGTGCTGCTGTGTGCTACGAACCCGCAGAGGAAGATGCGGCTAACCAGCCTACCTCAGCTACAGAGGGCCCGTGCGCCCTAACCGCGGTTCCAGATTCGGTTCTAATGCCGGAACCACAAATGGAACCACAGAGGACAAGTGAAGCTGAGGACAAAGAGTTGTTTGCCTCTCCTGCTGTGGGCCCGTGTGCCCTACTACGGCCAGTCCGGCCTAAGATGATGGTACCGTCGGTCCTAGGCTTGGGATCAGTACCTAACAACGACAAGGGTGAGTTGACTGCCCCAGGGGTGTCGGGTGTGAGCTTCCAGGTGACCGCGGAGCACGGTAGCTTCTTCAGTCTGGCCACCAGGGCGAATGGCTCCACTCGGCATCGCGTCCTGGCAGAGGTGTCCCCCTTAGAAGATTTCTATCCAGTGGTGCGAGTGGACCAGTACCCACCGCCTATCATCCAGATGAGGAGGAAAGACAGCAGCCAACCAGCCGTGGTGATGCGCCAGCCGGCGGACCACACACGTCAAGCTGAAGCATCAGCGACGGACCCTGCTGTGGACCCGCTGCGCATCGATATCCCTCGGCAGCAAGCGCTGGTGCGGACGAAGCCGTGGAAGAGTTCCCCGGCCGTGGCAACTCCGAGTGTGTCGGAGGGACATCCAGAGAAGGAACCGAAGGAAGAGGAACCCATCGCAAGCCAGCGGAGTGGTGAGGAACCTCCTTACTCCCCACAGGCTCCGATGGAGGCGGCCGTGGAAAAGGCCCGAACTAAGGCTCCTGACCTGACTGTGAGCTCGTGCGCTTCAACTCAAATGGTCCCAGGACTGGGATCCAATGCTCCCGAGCTCCCAGAAAATGAGTGGACTGCCCCAGAAGTGACTGATGGAGCCAACAAAGACTGTGCTGTGGCCTCTCTGGTAACTATTGCCTTCTCCATGCACAACAAGGAGCGCTTTATTCATCATGTGGTGGACAGAGGAAAAGATCAGGGCCTCCCTGTAAACCGCATATGCGATGCGGTTGGCCGGGTAAAGGTCTGGCCAAGAGACATTGTACTATTCCTTCCACCAGGGGGAGGAAGTAGTAAGGACCCAGTGACTGTTAACCCAGAGCATGATCTCCAAGAGATTATCCCAGCGGAGGATCACGAAAGTCAAAGTGAGTACCCCCACATTATCAGTTAGGGGCACCCCACCATTGGTCTCAGCAAACAGCTAACATTCAGCTGGCCTCGGGTATTACTGTGTGTGATATG
This sequence comes from Ascaphus truei, assembly GCA_036426205.1. Taxonomy (NCBI): domain Eukaryota; kingdom Metazoa; phylum Chordata; class Amphibia; order Anura; family Ascaphidae; genus Ascaphus; species Ascaphus truei. The sequence goes on from WSYH01003884.1 coordinate 25,279, forward strand.
CCACGTACCAATGATGTTAAAGTCAACATGTTAAGTTGTACAATTTATGCAATGCATTTTTATTGTGTAACTTTCTGTAATGTGACGTTGTTCTCCAAGCGGTGACGTTGGTGTTTCAACCAGGGGGAGAGTGTAAAGAGGTCACCCCCGATTCCCCTGATCTTCCTTTGCCCCCTGCCTTACCCCTGTGGCAGTGGGGGAAGGGGACGGCGACTTCTCCCGGTGGGCGCCGCCATCTGGGCCGGCGCCGTCGGGGTCCTGATGCTCACGCATGCACAGCGGGTTGCGCATGCACATATAGTCGTGGTGGCCATGTTGTGGGTGGCGCGAGGTTCGCGCAATGCGCAGAGGTTGGCATGGGTAGCGGTGGCCATTACATGTGTGCAAGAGCTATTGGAAGTTGTGCATGCTCAGTTAAGAGTAGCGGCGGCCATTACAGCTTCAGACATGCGCAGTAAAGATAGCGCACGCAGTCCCCATAGGAAAGAGCTGTACCAAGAACTACAATTCCCAGCAGCCTCTGGGGACTGCACTTTCACCCTGGTCACAGGCAGCCAGATAGCCAATAGAGCTGGCAGCTTCTCCTGCAGCAAAGACCATACAATGTTGTGTGCAGACAGGGTTTTGGCAGTTGGATCCAGGAAGCGATTGGGGAAGGAGTGTACAGAGAGCAGTGCTCTGCAGTACTAGGCCCCAGACACCCCAAGCCAAGGTAGGCCCCACTCCCCACTAGGTTAGTGGGTAAGTTCATAGGAAAGGCCCCTAGGTTAGGGACCCTGCCCTTAGGTGCGTGTGAGGTGCAGCCTTGTCAGTGTCACGGCTGTCAGTGCTCTTTGATAAAGTCCCATGTCGGGATGAAACGTGTCAGAGTGGTCTTATCCATGATGTCCAGTCTTTTTTTGTAATAAAATTTAGTTTTTAATCTACCAAGCTTGTGTCGGTACAAGGGAGTAGTGACCATTTATTTTTTCTACCTTATTCATTATCTCGGAATGGAGCACACAGAGGTCTCATCACTTTAGCAGGTGCTGATCATCATTATTCAGCAGAGGTGGTATCCTGACAATATATGCGCCGGAGCGCACTGCATGCTGGATCCCCAGTGAGAGCACAGCTGTTGGCTTTCTGGACGCGGCGCAAGACGAACTACATGCCGCAGCGCATTGTGTGCCGGGTCTCCAAATAAGCGCAGCTGATTGTTCCCGTGACGTCATCACCATCGACCGGCTGGGGAGTTGGTGCGACCGCCAGACAGCAGAGCGGTAGCGGCATCCATTTGAACCTTGCGCAGGAGTGCCCTGCTTTCCTGGTTCCAGCAGCTGTGTACCCGCATGTTACAGGTTACGGGTGTTTCATTCATTCACACAGCTCAGCTGTTGGGGTGGCAGGGTTACTTACCGGTTTAGGGCAGCATTTATTTGGGACATGTACTGCACCGACACACTTTATTCGAGCAAATACCCAGTATGTACCTGGCAGATACCTGGAATGCGCCGCTCCTCACCTCTGACAAGCCCCGTTGCGTTTGCCTTCCCAGCCTGGGTTCATGCCTGGCTGACGGGCGGCTGATCTGTTAAATGATAATGATTAGGATTTAATAGGCTGCAATGCTTCGCGTGTCTACCAGATGGCATAAATTCATGAATTGTAATGCAGTATATATATATATACTGTGCAGTATTGCAGCCAGCGGGAATAAAATGCTTCAATCCCTGCCTGGAAAATAACCCAATGCACTCGGGCAGAAAACAGTCACAAACCTCAATACACCCGGGTATACCCGAATTCGTGGGACTAGCCGAGCTCGAATAAAGTGTGTCGCCAGTGTATAGAGTTTACAAGTGGTGTGTCTGTGGTAACATTACTATGTATCTCTAGTTCCTATTTGCTATTGGGCCCCCAGTTGGTTTTATTATACCAAGAAGCCACCCCTTACCCTATAACTTCATTATCATCATATACCTGCATTGAGACCACTTCCCTTGTTGTACCTGGACAGTGGCTGTATACCTGCCTATATACCTATACGTGATTGCTTAGCATTGGGACACGGGAGGTCATTGTCCAACTTTTTTCCTGCTGTGAGTATTAGGTAGGAGTTAGTGAGAGGGGATCCGGGGGTTGAAGGGAGAGGTAGTGTGGGTGCAGGGGGTCAGTGACCCACCTGCATAGGACAGGCCTCCCCGTAGGCCCCTAGGAGCATTCCCTGAAGTCACCGAAGGTTGCTGTGCTGCAGGGACGGCCTATAGTAGTAGCGAGCATCAGCCTTCACTGTATTACCAGCTAGGGACAAAGGGACAAGCGTACGGAGCAGGTTTGCTGGCGAGTCGTCTGGGACCAGACGGCTGGACATTGAGACCCAGGAGGCAGACCGCGATCCGTCTGATCCTTTTCAAAGAGGTACCGGTTACCGCCGTGACCGGAAGGTACTATAACAACAAGTGCACCAACACCGGTCATCAGGCGCTGATCCCGCCTTAGGCTAAACTCTTTAGGGACACTAGCGAGTGGCTAGAGGACCGAGCCTATACCAACACATTGCTATACATGGACACGGTGTGTGGGGCACGCGGTGAGGGGACGGAGACGTTACTCCTGATGAGTGGGTGAGCCGCTAAGGTTATACCGTTAGAGTATAAGTGTACATGTTATGTGTTATTGCCACCCTGCGTTATCATAGTAAAGGCATTGGTTGTTATACATGCTGAGTGTATGTGTATTAATATATTGTCCTGCGAGGAACCACCCCCCCTCTAGTGGGAGCCATCGCAGGTGGAGGCGCTGCACCGAGTACAGGGTTACTCATATTATACTTGCCCCAGGTTCCCCGTGGCGGAAGCTCAGCCCTCCTGGGAGCTTAACAGGTAAGGCACCACACCAGGTAACATTAGGTTCTCCTCACCTACACACTATATGCGATTGGGTGGGGGAATACCCGTTACACATACAATGCCATTAGTTAACTCATATTAACTTATTCCCATTTGAGTAGTCACTGGTGGCATTATGAGTGAAAAATAAGGAAATAAACAGTGCGCAGCTAATATAACGTGGCCATGTTTTAACATTTTTTTCTTTGTTTTAGCACATCAATCGCGTCGTGGTTAACAATGCTTGTGTTAATAAAGTTTGTTGAAGTTTTTTTGCATTTGTTAAACCTTGCTAGTGATGTATGCTAATCGGGTCTCTAACCCCGCCCCAGCTACCTTCCCATTGGACAATAGAACTGATAGCAGAGCCAATGAGACTCGATCGTGGGGTATTTAGATTTCACCTGAATCCACCTAATTTCAGTCCCTGATGAAGAAACATTTCGTTTCGAAACGCGTAGGACAACGTGACGAGTGTTCTAGCTCTTGACCAGCACTTTATTGCGCGATCCGATCATGTCCTGACGGCGCCGAAATCCCTGCGGTGACGTCACCAAACCGGAAGCGCCCCACGCGGAGGAGAATGCTTTTTTAATGCACTATGAGCGTTGTGCGCTGTGTCTTTTTTGTATTTAACTGGTGGCATTATGTAGTTGGCCTTTATTTAAGACTTCCATACACACCCATTAGTCACTCCCCTGATGAAGCGTAATCACGCGAAACGTGCAATGGTTGACGTTTGATGACGTGGTGACGTCTTCTCCTGACTGTCTTTACGAGGCTGCTTATCATCTGTCCTATTATCGGACCGGGTGATGCAGTGTTTGTTACTTTCCCTTTGGGAGTTTCGCCGCCAGCATTAGACATTTTATCAGCCAGACACCATGGATGTACGACGAAGACTGCGTGTGGCCGATTCTTGCAATATTATACAGTATATGAGTTTTTATATGTTTGCTATTTGTAAACATAAATAACCTTTTACTGACATCATCCCTTGTTCAGCTTCTTTCTCGTTTTTTCTTGCTGAAGTTTTGCCCCATCGATTGCGGGGGGTTTTGGAGCAGCAGGAGGGATTGCCCATCACCGTTCCCATTGGAATTACTTACCAAATCCTGGATTCAGCTCGTGTGGTTTCATGTTCTATGTGACGTACTCCATCTGTCTGGATCAGTTTTTGACTATTAGTTTCCAGGTGAAAGTTCTAAAGCTATATTGGGGTAAGATACAGATCTAGCATGCATTATTGCACAAGCTGGTACACATTGAAGTGGGTGTGAAAACTCACAAGCCTTGCCTCCTTTTTGTGTGGACCCAATTCTACTGAACAAGGGCTTCTCTCGCTGGTTCGTTATGCATGTCCACCTGCCATGCACTAGTGAGAGTAATAACGTTTGCTACGTCTGTAAGCTATCAGCAATATTTTATATTGTATTTCCATGCAACTGACAAATATGTTACATGCCTTCAATGTGCTTTATGCTGATATGTTTGTAATGTTTCCCACGTCATCCCGGGAAGCCATGAGACATCTGGTTTCCCATGCTTCAACAAAGGGTTTCATGTGATTAAAGCGGCAATACACGTTGCACTGAGCAATTTAAATTTTTATATTTTTTTATTATAGGTTTTGAGCAGGGGATCTCTGGAGCTGAAATGCATTCATTTCAGCTCCGGTGACTCCCTGCTTCCAGAGATACTTACCTCCGTAGGGGGTGCCAGTATCTGCGGCCAGGGAACTTGTGTGCCTAACGAAATGGCATTTAAATGTCCCGCCTCAACTCCTATTCTCTCCTAGACCCTCTACAATCTGGCTTCCACACTGCTCACTCCACTGAAACTGTCCTCACTAAAATAACGAATGACCTACATGTTGCCAAAAACAAAGGTCAATACATTCTGCTCATATTACTCTCTCTTTCCTAAATCTGTCTCAACGTCCACCTGTTAAAATCCCTCTTCTGGATTCCTATTAAATCCCGGATCACACACTCAATTCTCCTTTTAAAGCTTTACACTCTTCTGCCCCACCTTACATCTCAGCCCTAATTTCTCACTATATACCATCCCAACTTTTGCATTCTGCTCAAGGATGTTTGCTCTCTACCCCCTTTTGTATCTAAAGCCCTCTCCTGCCTTAAACCTTTCTCACTGACTACCCCACACCTCTGGAATGCCCTTCTGCTCAATATCCGACTAGCACCCTCTCTATCCACCTTTAAGACCCACCACAAAACACACCTCCTTATCGAAGCATATGAGTAGCTCTGTGGTTGAAACTTTACATCTCATACATCGACCTTGACCCCTTGCAGGCGCACTTACCAGAACACCTTCCTACTGTCTCTGTACGTTGTTACTACTTACCAATTAGATTGTAAGCTCCTCGGGACCGGGACTCCTCTTCCGAAATGTCACTTTCATGTCGGAAGCGCTTCTTCCCATTATGTGTTATTTGTATTATCTGTTATTTATATTATTATGACTTGTATTACTGCTGTGAAGTGCTATGTACATTAATGGCGCTATATAAATGAAGCATACATAAATACATGGGCCAACAGGAAGCTGTGATGTCTGTAAGGAATCCGCTCCTCGGTTTAATGTTTGCCTTACCTTGCAGACCTGTGCAGTGCCGGAACACTTCCCCTGATATTTACTGCAGCCTGGATTCACTCACCAAAGCAATACTGCCACACACCCCTTCTGCCATTGGTTCTCTGACCTTTAAGTGTTGCCTTCCCACAATGCTCCCTGCCGAGCATAGTCCTTCCTGGATGTCTCTGTGTTCTGCCATAAGCCTTGTCTTGTCTGTCTCCTTGGTTCCTGAGACCGGCTGCTAGTGTCACGCAGCGGTCTGTTCCTGTGCTGAAGCGGAGTACTCTCCTTGTTGTCTTCAGCTCCCTGATTCCTGTGACCGGCTGCTAGTCTCATGCAGCGGTCAGTTCCTGTTTCCTGTGCTGAAGCTGAGTACTCTCCTTGTTACTTCAGCTCCTTGTTTCCTGTGACCGGCTGCTATATTCATGCAGCGGTCTGTTCCTGGTTTCCTGCACTGAAGCGGAGGTTTCCCTGTGTATCTTCAGCTTCCTGGTTCCTGGGGCCTACTCTTTCCCTAATCTAGAGAGGCCGTGTCCTGGTTCCTGCGCTGAAACGGAGGATTCCCCAGCCCGCTCCGAACTCTTGCGCTGAAGCACTGGTTTACCAGTGCAGCTAGGCGGTGTGCTACTCTGGTCTGTCTACCACCTCCTGAGACCAGTACCATGGGCCATGGTCGCCGCACACGCAGAGGCCACTCCCGCGCTCCTAAGCTGAAGCGGGGCTCTCCTGACTACTTGCTGCCGAACTCCTGCTTGAACAACGTTTACCCTGATGTCTCCAGTCCTGACCCTGGCGTGTCCACCGACGATGCTGTCTTCTCCTATCCTGATCCTGCTACGTACGACTACGAACTGTGCAATCCGGATCTGCCTGCGCGGTCTAAGGTCGGTGCTTTTACAACCCCACCTCAGCCACGCGGTCCGACCCAGGTTTGTGGCGAGCACAGTCGTGACAATGTCATCCTTGTGGTTTCCTATTATCCTGGTGACTTGGACATTTAAACTCCGCAGAGATACCGGCACCCACCATGGAGATAAGTATCACTGGAAGCAGGGGGACCCCTGAGCTGAAATAAACATAGTTTACATGTATTTGGGGGTGGAGGTTTTATATGTATTTGGGGGGTGGGACGTTGTATGTATTTGGGGGATTTTGAATGTTTTTTGATGGGTAGGTTTGTTTGTATTTTTTCGGGGGGTGGAGGTTTGTATATATTTGGGGGTGGGATGGTTTTTTGTATTTTGGGGGTGGAGTTTTTTGGTATATATTTTGAGGGGGGGGGCTTGTGTGAGGGGGCAAGAGAATGAGGAGGGGGATTGAGTGAGAGTGGGGTAATTGATGGAGGGGGAGAGTAAGAAGAGAAGAAGGTGTTAAGAGAGGGTTTGAGTGAGGAAAAGAGAGAGTAAGCGTAAGACGCAGGGAGATAAATACATGCAAGGTGGGGGAGGGATTGAATGAGTGGGGTAATTGATGTAGAGGGGAGAGTGAGAGGTGAGAGGGGTCAGTGAGGAAGAGAGGGAGTGAGATGGAGAGGAGAGAAATACATGGGAAGAGGGGGAAATAGAGGGGCTCGCAAGGTTTGAAGTATGCAGCATTGATGCTTTAATTCCCGTTTTGGAAAAGCTGAGGTGGGTACCACACAAAACATGGCAAAACTTGTAGCAATCTGGGGATAATTTAAATGACATTTCTCTAAAGAAAACAAGCTTTGAGTTGGCACTATACAACTACTCCATGTCCTTCTATTATACAGATTACACAGGAACCGTACATAAAAAGATCAGCGTTCCGGTTCTCTCTTGGACCTCTGTCAATCTTGACAAAGGTTCAACAGTGGACAGAATCATTGATATTTTTATGTAATAAATTGATAGTCTCCTTTACTTAAAGACCTTGCGAGTGCCAACATTTTTGTAATTCATTCCATACACGGTTTCCCACCCCCCAGACTTTGCTGGTTGTTCACCTGTGGCAGTGTATACCTCTGCATCCTGAGTACTCCTATCCACGGATATTTGGGGAATAGTCTTTAAAATGCCTACTTAATAACAGTAATAGGTCCCATCGCTGGCGTTGAAAAATGGTCTCATTTCTGTTGCCCTGTGTGCACCACATAGTTACATAGTTACATAGTATATGAGGTTGAAAAAAGACGTACGTCGATCAAGTTCAACCTATGCTAAATTTAGACAACAGATACTTTATTCTATATCTATACTTACTTATTGACAGTCAATGTGCCACAGGCTCCAGCAGGTGCTGTGATAGCATCACAGTGCAGAGAAACAGCTTACAACTGGGATGTGCAATTAACACTGCAGGTGAAAAAATGTGTGGAGTAAAGGAGTTGGAAAGCAGCCATCAACCTACTCGCTAGCAGGAGACCAGCAAAGGGATTGAGGAAAGAGACACCCTTGTAATTTATAAAGATTTCTTGACTAGCAGGAAAAACTGCTGCCAGGAAATGGGGATAGCAACTGAACGGACTCAGATAACCTAAGATGCTCTCCAAAAACGGACTTAAAATGCTGTTTCCAGTCACAGAGCCATCACCCTCTAATTTTTATGACTTATCTGTGGGTTCCATTATAATGGCAGCGATAGATGAAGGGAAAAAAAATTCTAGGCTGTCAAAATGTCACTCAATTTATTTTTCTAAGAAATTTATTTCTTGTGACTTCTCTCCCTTCCTTTATTTTAAAGGAGCAATCCACCCCGTTTTTTTTTCTCTCCATTGTTTAATACAGGTTTGAAGCAGGGGGTCTCCAGAGCTGAACCCCATTCATTTCAGCTCTGGGGACCCCCTGCTTCTGAAGATACGTACCTTCGAAGGGGGTGTCGGTATCTCCTACAGTTTTCAGCTTCCTCATCACATGGACCAATAGGAAGCCGCACCGGATAACATCACGGCTTTCTATTCGTCAACGGGGCCTGGAGCTTTGAAAAACAGCCATATAGTGAACCCTGGAGTGGCTACTGGCACTCAATATGGAGATAAGTACCTCTGGAAGCAGGGGGTCCCCAGAGCTGAAATTAATGGGGTTCAGCTTCGTAGACCCCCTGCTTCAAACTTGTGTGGCCAGGTCTCCGCTTGGGCTCCCCCTCGGCCCTCCGTGTTTCCCCGCTTACCTCTCCTTTGGAGGGGGAACCATCACAGAGTGCCGGGGAGGTGCAGGGTGCACAGCAGTGGGCGGGCTGGCTCACGATTCGGCCACTGGACCGAGGGCGCCCCCATCTTGAATAAGGGCACGCATGCGCAAAGATGTATTGCGCAAAGCGTTCCCAGGTCCAGTGGCCATCTTAGTACACCACACGCATGCGCAGTAGAAAACGCGAGCCGCAGCCATTACAGTTAGGCTCCGCATGGGGAACTACAACCCCCAGCAGCCACTGGGGCTGCAGGACAAAGTGGCACACAGCAGACAATTGGGCGCCAGGATTTCCCTGCTCAGCAAGTTCATACATTTGGCGCGCTAGAGGCCATGCCAGTCGGAGCTGGGGCACTGAAGTGTAAGGGTTTAGGTGCAGGGTGTCTGTGACCCCTGCAGTAGGCCAGAGACCCCCTATTAGGCCCTAGCTAGGCCCACGACTTCCCTGTAAGCTTGTGGCTGCTACAAGGACAGGCCCCTTAGACAGGGACATTGCCCCATTAGCTGATCAGTGTCAGGGACACAGCTGAAGATGCCGAGCAGCATCTGCGGCCTGTGGTCTGGGATCAGACCACCACCGTATGTAGAGACAATTAAGGTGGGACCCTCCAGCTGGATACCACCCCACATGGAGGCGGACTAATCGCTGACGGTGACGGCATGGGACCGGACGGACCCCTGTCTTCCGTTGGTGCTACCAGGTGTTAGAGCACCCGGCAGGTATCACGCCATCTACAAGTGCACCAACTATAACACTGTGGGCAGCACTGTCACACAATTCCGGGTGGGTTGGCTACTGTGGACACGAGGTTGGGTAGGTGCCAAGGGCACCTATGTACATTGGGGGACACTCTCACCGGGGTGTGGACTAAGTAGATGGACAGTGTGCTACGGTGTGTGGGTAAGGCCGTACCAGGCCTGAGTATATGAAGGAAAAAAGAGGGTGTAAAAAGCGCTAAAAGACTAATAATAATAAACAGTGAGTGAATATTGTGTGATCTTACACAATACCTAATATAAAGGCTAGGCTGCCAGGTGATACTAACCCCAAAACATAGTTGGTAAATGTGCACAAAAACAAACAATATAGACCGGCGCCTAAAGAGTCCAAGGGAGTAATAAAGTCCAAAGGTATGAAGTCTCAAGAAGTGGAATCAAATCTTGTACTTCTCAGCTCCACAGCAAGGGGTTAATCTAAGCATGTAATGCAGAAAGAGAAAAAGCAGAGAAAACACATCATAGTGCAACACTGCTAAAATATGAACACATGTAGGACGAACAAGACAAGACAAACAATAGACAAACTAAAGTAAGGCTGACTAATAATAAGAGTTAATTTAATTATACACACTAACATGACTATAGAAGATGTTGGATCCGGTGGGTAAAAAACGGAATCCTACTTACAGGACTGCCACAGGTAACACGCAGAGGAACAATGTATGGTGATCGGCCTCAGGTATGCTCGTAGTGTCCAGAGGTAGCTCCAAACAGTCTCCTGTACTCTTCTACCCCGCGACTGGATGTGCATCGCCCGTGACCGGATGTGTGTCACCCGGGGGTAAATCTGGAGCTCTGGAGCTCTCCACGAGATGACTGACAGTCCGTAGCCGGAAATGCGTCACCAGAGGCGGGACAAACACCAAACTCCTTCTCTCAATGTGAAGCTGCGGCCGCTTTGCTGCAGTCCTCTGCCACAGTGCTAAAAATAACTCAAATGAACTGCCCTGGGTATATATATTATAGTGTTATCATTTTCATGTCAGTAAATCTGTTATTATGTATACGCTGTGTGTACTTATGCATTGGGTCCTGTGAAGGGGTTATCCAGCGCTGTCAGGATCCCTCACAGGTGGAGGCGCTGTCATCAGATGATCCAGGTACACCCCAGGCTCCCAGCAGCGGAGGTTCAGGCCTCCTGTGAGCCGCAGGTAAAGCACCACATACACTCAGTAGCGCCACATCTCCCATAGGGTGGGGGAAGCAGCGCTACACCTGTATTAAAAAAAAATTAAGAAAAACAAAAAGAACCTAGATTGCCTCTTTAAACCAACCAAAGTTGTCCAGTAGTGCTGTAAGTCATTCCTGTAGCTCAGGCCTGCACAACTTATAAAGTGAAACGGGCCAAACTGCTCCAAGGAAAGCAGATTCAGGCTGCACTTTAATTCAAATTAAATTCGAAATGCATGGGAACTCATATCCAAACAATTATGAAGCATGTAGTTGAAAGCGAGAAAAAACTGGAGGAATCGCTAACGAAAAACGGATAAGAAAATATCTGATGAAACAAAGGAATTACCGAGGAGATGGCAAGAACTGAAGCAATCCCAAGAAGCACGAATAATTGAATATGCAGAGCTGTAAAAGATGAATCTCAAACGTATAACTGAAGATGTCCCAAAATGTAACTGTGATATGGTGAGGAAGATTATCAAAGATAAACGAAAGCATAAAAAAGACGAAGCAGCAACTTATAATTGGGAAGAAGCAAATCATTGCACTCAAATAAGATGATGGATCAACAATAAAAGACCATGCACTTATCATAAAGAGTTGGCCTTCTACATAAATTGAATGAGAGCACAGATAACAAAGGGCATAATCGAGCGAGAAGAAACCACCAATGAATGATGTGCCTGGCATCTTTCCAGAAGAAGTGACAAAACCAATAAAATCCATGAAGCATGGAAAGGCCCCGTGAAGATGGAATTGCAACTGAAATCTTGAAAGAAGCTATGGAAGTAGAGAAAATCCTAGCAAAACTCTTTACATACTGCTTGAAGAACAAGGAAATTCCAGAACAATGGAGTAATGCCATTGTTATCCTCATCTACAAGAAAGGAGACAAAGAAGACCTCAAGAAAAGATTGACCAATCAATCTACTTCCAATCATTTACAAGAGTTTTATGAATACAGCCACTCCTTGACAAAGGCTGCTGTGACAGCTGAAACGTTGGACACTTTATTTGGCTTCAATAAATGTTTGCATTTATAAAATCAGTGGAGCCTCTACTCTTTTTTGTGTATCTTGATATTGTAAAGAACATTTATGAGAATGCCACATCAACCATTAGATTAAATGAAGATACGAGAAAGATTGGGTTCAAACATGACCTGTATGCTGAATACACAAAAATGTACCTTTGAACCCCTAAAATTTACCTTTTACACCTGCTGTATAGAGTAAAGTCTCTGAATGTCATCCTTATTATCCTGGATGGCCCTCTGCCGACTGAAACATAACATATCAAAGACAGGGCGTTTCATACTTCTTCCCAAGCTTGGCCTGACTGTTCCCTTCTCCATTACTGTTGGCAGAACTATCATACACCAAGTATTACAAGCACGCAGCCTAGGTGTCCCATTTGACTCCTCCCTAACATTCACAATGTAACTAAAACCTGTCTATTTTTCCTCTGTAACATAGCAAAGATTTGCCCTTTCCTTGTCGCTCTACTGCTAAAACTCTAAACATACGCCCTCATTCTCTCCCATCTCAATTATTGTAACCTACTGTCCGGCCTTCCTGCCACACATCTGTGTCCCCTACAATTGATCCTAAACGCTGCTGCTAGAATTGCTTTACTCTTTAATCTGTCTCAGTGACTGTTTTGCTGATATCCCTCCCCTGGCTTCCTATTAAATCCTGTATTATTTTCCAAATTCTCCTTCTCTCTTTTAAAGCAATACACTCCTCTGCTCCTCCTTACATCTCAGCCCTAAAGTCTCGCAATACACCTGCCCTAATCTTGCATTCTGCTCAAGGATTTATTTATTTATTTATAAAATATTTTACCAGGAAGTAATACATTGAGAGTTACCTCTCGTTTTCAAGTATGTCCTGGGCACAGAGTAAAACAAATAATACATGGTTACAAATACAGTTACATAAATGAACAGGGTATACATTATATACAAGACATTGCGTGCATAGTTAGAGAAAATATATATTATGGGCGTATGAAACAGTTACAGACCAGATTAAAGTGTGAGACAGCCTTAGATTTGAAAGAACTTAAACTGGTGGTGGATGTGAGAGTCTCTGGTAGGTTGTTCCAGTTTTGGGGTGCATGGTAGGAGAAGGAGGAACGTCCGGATACTTTGTTGAGCCTTGGGACCATGAACAGTCTTTTGGAGTCTGATCTCAGGTGATAAGTGCTGCAAGTGGTAGGGATGAGGAGCTTGTTCAGGTAGCTGGGTAGCTTGCCCATGAAGAATTTAAAGGTAAGACAGGAAAGGTGAACTTTGCGCCTAGACTCTAGTGATGACCAATCTAGTTCTTTGAGCATATCGCAGTGATGTGTGTTGTAGTTGCATTGGAGAACAATGGATGTCTTCTGTCTACTCCTTTTGTATCTAAAGCCCTCTCCCACAGAAAACCTTTCTCACTTAAGGATCAACAAGGGAGTGCAGCAGTGAGACACCATGTCACCAAAGTTTTTCACAGCAACACTTGAAGAATTGTTCAAGACACTGAATTAGGAAGAAAAAGGAATCAATAAATACTTGAGTTACCCATGATTTGTAAATTACATTATTATTTTAGCTACAAATTCAGAAGACCTCCAGCACCAAATCGGAGAACTCGCCAAAGCAAGTCAGAAGGTGGGCCTCCATATGAATCTCAGCAAGACCAAAGTGATGTTCAACAAATGGATAACATTTGCAAAGATCGAAATAAATGGACTAGACTAGACCAAAAAAAATTGAACACCCAGGTGAACGATGGTGCGCTTGTAATGACTTTGTTTTTTTTACGCTTTTTGTGTCATTGTAACAATCTAGTTAGATGAATGTAAATAGGGCATAATGGTAAAAAATGTTCATAAAATATTCAAAAACATAAACAACTGTGAATCCAAAGATACTTAAAAATACTTAGAACTTCATAAAAACCACTGATAGATGTACCCTTCTATAAAAGAAAAAATGCAGCAGCATACACTTAGCTTATAACTAAATATATTACTGAATACAATCCATGAAAAGAGATGGTGATGTGAGTCTGTTGGATTATGTTCCAAACTGCAATGTCAACCTCTTTTAATCTATTTTTATAAAAACAGAACATATGGGGCGCAGACAATGATACAAGAATTAAAATTTAAATGCAATTTATTATAACAAAGTTGAATTAAAGAGCACTCACATTAATGCTGTTTAGTAAGTGTTCTGGATGCCTGCTGCTGGAGTCCTTATGAGTCTTGTTAGTTGAGAACCGCTGTTTGCCCTCTGCTTGCTGCCGTTTTCACTGTCTGATTCCTGGGTCTCCTGGGTGCACTACGATGTCTGTCAGGGTGGTTTGGGCTTGATGAAGCATGCAGCGGCCCCTGTTCGTCCACAAATGTCATTCCGGTGCTCCGTCTCTGCTATCCGCTCCCTTCGCTGTGTCCATGTGGTTCCGTGACGTCACCAGAAGTGACGTCGTCCTCCAGTAGCAGGAAATCCCATCCGACACTGTAGCAATGCTGAATCCCTTCAGATACTGTAACAAGCAGATCTATTGCCACTCCGTGTTCTCACTTGGGCTGTGAACTGCTGTAGTAGCTGGACAAGAGCTCCGATAATGCTGCTGGCTACTTCTCCGTGTATGTTATTTATTTATTTATTTATAAAATATTTTACCAGGAAGTAATACATTGAGAGTTACCTCTCGTTTTCAAGTATGTCCTGCTGCACAATCCAACGCGTTTCCTCCACGAAACTGTGGCTTCGTCAGGTATGGGGTACATCTAAAACTGGCACACCATTTATAGGAGACACTTGATGTCTTAATTAGTTAAATATGTCATAAATTGGAACTCTAATTGGTTAATTATATTCTGGATGTGGCCACTTAGTTGCCTCATTGTGATATAGTAGGCATTTCCTTAGGATTCATATCATTTTTTCTACATTTCTTTATATGCAGTGTGGCACAAACTTGTAATATAACCAATGGTGACCTCATATAATAACGTTAATGTGTTGCAAGTGTGACTATATGGTGGCCAGTCTTTTTCTATCAGTGGTTTTCTTATTGCACAGTTACTGACTCTGCTTTGTGCATACTAAGCTGTAGTGAGGACAGCTCATAAACCAATACAAATCAATACATAAATGATTCGCTGTATAAGTTATAGATTTCCTTATCATGCTAGTTCCAGAGGTGATAAACTCTAAACCTCTAGCATAATACATATATAGTGCATATTCAAACGAGGCATAATTATTAAAATATAAAAAAAACTGCATAAATGTCTTATATTAAAATCATACACCACTATATAAGAACTTTTGAACCGTTCATAAGAATTTTAGAAATATCCTAAAATAACAATGAATCAGGAAAAATAACAAAAATATACAGTAAAAAATCTAGAATACAGGTATGGGGGGGGTTGTGTTTGGTCTAGTAGTCCTTTTATTACATACTCTACACCATTGCTCCACTGCTTATTGGAAGGCTGCTAGATCCAATTCTTAATTCAAACCTCCTGGATACAGGGTTTGGAGTTTAAAGATCCAATAGGTCTCCTGTCTTCTAAGGTTTCCTAATCTATCCCCCCTTTTTGTACTTTCTTTAATCTGTTCTAGACCCATAATTTTTGGATCTGTTGGGTCTGTGTTGTGTTTATATGGAAAAGTGGCGTGAGACCCCGTGTCCTAAGAACCATTTGAGTTTATTCCTCCTATGTTCTAAAAATCTTTCCTTCATAGGTCTCATTGTGTGGCCAATGTACTTCAAGCTGCATATACACGTGAGCATATATACCACATAGTTTGTGTTGCAGTTTATATGCCCTTTAACTGCAAATGTCTCATTTGTTACTGTGGAACTGAATACCTTTATTTTATTCAGAACATGCGGACTGTCAAACATCTTCCGTGACCACATCTATAGTTCCCAGTGACAATACTTGGAAGCCATGTGTCTGTGGTGTTTGGATAACCTTTTGTTGTTTCCTTTTCCCTTTGCTCAAAGCAATAGGTGCCAGGATATTCTTAATATTCCTTGCTCTTTTAAATACAATATTTGGCTTTTCCGATAATTTTTCCTTCAAAACGACAACATTTTTCAGAATATAAACAAAGATGCCCAAAGCTACTATCAATGTGACAAAAAAAACACACAGTGCAATACCTATATATTGTCTTGAAAAAGGGTCATTTAGTACAACCCTTTGGCCAAAGCATCTTAAGCCTGCTGCCACTTTCAAGGCATGACCGTAGCAGGTCCTAACACTCACTGAGTTAAAATTCATATTTACCTGTATAATTACAGGAAGAATGATCACATTGGATCTGTCGTAACCCAGCAAAATGAAACTGACCTGCAAACTTGGAAAGTGGGGAGGGGCGAGCTTAAAACTTGTGGGGGAGGGGCCACTAACCTCCCAAAAACAGCTGAGACAAGCTGCACATATAAGCTGCACAATAAACACACAGATACCCAACAAGCTCTGAGAAACCTCAAACATTACCACATCATATATATATATATACAGCATTGTTCCCTATTTCTGGAGCTGCCCTATTATATTTTGTAATGCACAAACACTTATCAGATGATACATAATCATTTTTACTAGAATTTACTAGAGCTTGTCTTTCTGTCCTACGTTCTTTTTCAGCAGCATCATCAGTTATTTTTTTGTTGTAACCTTTTCCCATAAATTTCTTACTTAAAACCTCAGCTTATTCATTAAAATCTATTTCCCTGGTGCAGTTCCTCCGCAATCTTAAAAACTGACCTGGAATGTTATTTTTTCCATGCTTTAAGGTGATTACTCTGATAATTTAGGTAGCTGTTAGAATCCACTGATTTAAAAAATGTTTTGGAAAACAATGTCAAGGAAATCTATATGTAACCCTTGTCCCCCCGTCCCCCCCCCCCAGACTCATCTGTGGTGTCTAGGGTGCGTGAGGGCAGATTACATGCATAGTGGTGGTGCATACCTGCGTGGAACAGGAGGGCCTGAGCTTCCCGCGATGTTATTGGGGAGACAGGACCAGGCTTCTGGGGTGGTAGCCTCCATGACCTCTTAGTGGTGCAGCACCTCCATCTTCTATACTCCCAGGAATATGGGATAGGACCTGTATAGAAGAACCCCCTTGGTCCCAGGGTGAATGCTCGTAACTCACACACAGTCTTTGGATAAAAGGATTGTCTCTTTATTATTCAGAGCAGCAACTCCAAATATAGTGGCGACCAGCAGCCACAACAATAGCAATATCTTGCTAATTACTCCGCTCTCCTCCCTTCATATGTCTTTCCTCCTCTCCTTCCCTCCATGTCTCGCCGGCAGGATGGTCTGGGCTGGGGCGTCAATACCCCGCAGCCCACCTCCGAGGTTATCCTCGGGGTGGGGATTGGATTCTCCCCATCACCCCAGACAGGGGGTGAGGGGCATTGGTCCACCGGGTCTATAATATTATCAGCTCTACTCAAAGTGGCTGAGTCTCTACACTCCTCTCTTTGCTCCTGCACGGCATGCAAAAGCGAGACCGCACTGTCTCCTTCCACTCCTTGGACTCAACCCGACTCTTCAGCCTCAACAAGAACTACTCGTCACTTACAGGAGTTGTCTGCTAAATATAGAGTCAGCCCCACCTCTCGTGATGTCAGCAGAACCTCCCCTCTGGCTCACGCCTGCAGCAGAGTCCAGGACTGCATCTACCACTCAGGGCAGGGCTAGGAAGGGGGAAAACCCATGATGATTACTGGTGCCTGACCTTAACAGGACTTACCACAGTAGAAGGAAGATAGGTATAGCCTGTGCTGTTTACAGGGGGCTACATATATTATTTGTATTCACCTTGTGTGGGAATTTAAGATTCAAATCTATATATATATAAAACTGAAAGTGTTGTTTGTGCGTCTCTGTAGACAATTTGATTGGTCCGTTGGTCCGCCCGCCCTTCCACGGCTCTCATAGGCCAGTGTGTCTCGCCCCCCCCCTATGTCCCGCCCCCCCCCCACGTTCTCATTGGCCAGTGCGCTCTAACACACTGTTACACTCACACACCACACTCCTACCGCTTTAGCCTCTCACCCGTGTGGACTGATAAGACCCCTGAGCTTCCTCATACTGGGTGAGCCTACCCTACGGATTACATTCCTCACACACCACACTGAGACAGCCTCAACCGCTCACCCCTGGAGACGCTGACCACCACACCGACCATCACCCCTGGAGATGCTGACACCCCTGGAGACGCTGACCACCACAACGACCAAAGTAAGTCAAACCCTACTGTTGTGGACGGCACAACCCCCCCCCTCCCCCCCCCTGCCTTCCCACCCCCCCCCCCCCCCCTCTCACCCCTCCGGTCTTTACCCCTCCTTTCTTAGCGCCACTGGACCTCCTGAACGATGCCACCACCCCCCCCCCCCCCCCCCCTGCCCCTTTCATAAAACTAAGCAGAGAACACGGCACAATCACCCCCCTCCCTCACACACCTCCAAACACCTGCGTCTTACCGCCGCCACCACTTCTGAATAACGCCGCCAGCCCCCGACACAACCACCCCCCCTCACTCACAAACCTCCGGACGGCTGCGCCTTGCCGCAGCTGCTTCACAATGCCGCCACCCCCCCCCTCTATCACCCCTCCGGCCTTACCGCCGCTGCACTTACTTGACCATGCCGCCACCCCCCCCTCTCACCCCTCCGTCCTTGCCGCCACTGGACCTCCTGAACGATGGCGCTACCCCCCCCTCTCACCCATCCAGACCCTTTCGTACAAGTAAGCACCCCCCTCCCACACACACCTCCAAATGGCTGCGCCTTACCGCCGCTGCAGTTTCTGGACGACGACGCCACCCCCCGGCACCACCCCTCTTATCCCTCCGGCCTTACGTTAATTACCGCACGCCGCACCACCCCCCTCCCCCCACTTTTACCTACTTTAACCCCTCTCCTGCTGAGACCTTTCAGTGCTCTACAGTTCTCGCAGCGCATGTTACCCACCCCTACCAATCCCCCAGTTCTAGAGTCGGATCAGCAAATGAGTTGTATATCTTTGCTCCAACGGGAACAACAAACAATGTTGTTTATAAACAAGCTATACAATAAACATAGACTTGAATAATGTTTACTCAGCTCCATGTACATTGTACTGGTGTTTGTTTACAAACACATTTTTTGCAACAACTACATCATATCATTTGACGCATTTACATCCCAGGCAACGCTGGGTATATCAGCTAGTCATTAATATTTATAAAAGAAATAAAATCCATAAATAGGCTATTGCTCCCTTTCCAAATGAATAACAGAATGAACCTCCGGTAGACAACTTTATTTTCTGCAAATGGATTGTTTTCCCAGATGTGATTCTTCTCCCAGAATCCCATGTACAAGTTCGCAATGCTTGGGGCAAATTTTGTCCCCATAGCCGTTCCACATGTTTGCTGGTAAAATTTTCAAATAAAAAAATAGTTGTTTTTTAATATAAAATCAATCTTTAGCAGGATAAAATGCTTCTGTGATGCATCAAGCAGTGGGTCTGTTTCTAGGAATGAGGCCGTTGCATTGATGCCTTCAGTATCTTCAATACTTGTACATATTACAGCAACGTCACATGTTACCCAAATAAAATCTTCATTCCATTCTATCTCATTTAAAATTTCTAAAAGATGTTTTGTGTCCCTGAGATACGATCGCATGTTGCTCACATATGGTTCTAAAAAAAAATCAACATACTCCGACATATTTGATGTGATAGAATCAATGCCTGAAATTATCGGCCTCCCTGGTGGGTTTTCAGACTTTTATATATTTTGGGCAGGTGGTAAAAAATTGGAGTTATTGGCTGAGTGTTATCCAAAAATGTCTTCTCCATTTTATTAATAACCCCCTTTTCTAGTCCATTTTTTGAGAAGAGTTTTCAACTTTGTCTGGATACTTGGGAAAGGATCTTTATTTAGCACTACGTATGATGTCTCATCACCTAGCAGTCTAAAAGCCTCTTGCACATCGTCTAATCTATTTTGCACGACCACCCCTCTGCCCTTGTCTACCTGCCTGATGACAAGTTCCTTATTGTTTTTCCAAGTCTTCCAGGGCTACTTTCTCTTCTTGTGTTAGATTTGATTTAAATGACTTCTTTGTGTTGCAGAGAGTTTTAAAATCGTTAAAATCCAGTTGATGGAACAATTTGATGTTTTGCCCCTGTGACTGAGCGGAATAAAACATGGACCTAGGTTTAAAATTAGTGTGTCTACAATCAGTATTCTTATTAATTGATGGAGCTGTTGTGTTAAGCAAATCATCTTCATTGGGATCTTCCCCCTCAATTTCTTCCAGGAGTGTTAAGATGACAAATAATACATGGTTACAAATACTGTTACATAAGTGAACAGGGTATACATTATATCAGAGAATCAGAGATTGCTGATCTGAAGAGGCAACTTGCAATATTGAGGGAAATTGGCAATCTTGAAAGGGAATTAGAGCTCACTGAGCAGGCCCTTGCTTCGACTAGTGGTGCACATGGTGGCGCTGTTAGTGAGGAGCAGGTAGGTAGCTTAGTTGCCGTTAGTGAGGAGCAGGTAGGTAGCTGGGTGACAGTTAGAAGGGGAAGCAGGGGCAATAGGGAGAGGCAGGTCGTTTCTGAGCTGACACATCCCAATAGATTTGCAGTGTTGAGTGAAGATATTGGGAGTGTCGGGGCAGAAATGGCAAGGCTGGGGGAGACTAATTCCTCTAGCAGCCAGGGGAATAGTTCCTCCAGCACAGTGGGGACTCAGGATGCTCAGATACAAAGAAAGATTGTGGTGGTAGGGGACTCCATTATTAGGAAGGTAGATAGGGCAATCTGTTGCCGTGACCGCATGAACCGAACAGTTTGTTCTCTCCCGGGTGCTCGGGTTCGACACATTGCGGAAACGGGTAGACAGATTGTTGGGGGGGGCTGGGATTGACCCGGCGTCTTGGTACATGTTGGCACCAATGACAAAGTTAGAGAAAGATGGAGGGTCCTAAAAAACGATTACAGGGATCTAGGCCAAAAGCTTAAGGCAAGGAACTCCAAGGTAGTATTTTCTGAAATACTACCAGTGCCATGCGCTACCACAGGGAGACAGTCAGAGATCAGGGAGGTTAATGCATGGCTAAGAAAGTGGTGCAGGAAGGAGGGGTTTGGGTTTTTAGAGCACTGGGACTCCTTTTCTGAGAGGTGCCATCTATATTCTAGGGACGGATTGCACCTCAATAAAGAGGGATCTTCTGTGATAGGGGGGAGAATGCTAAAAAGGTTGGAGGAGATTTTAAACTAGGATGGAGGGGGATTGGAATGAAACAGATACTAAATGGAATAGAGGAGGATACAAGGTGGTATGGAGGTGGAATGGGGGCAAGTGCGAGTTTGACAAGCATAGACACCCATAGTAAATACAGATAATACTAGAAAACTTCTAAAGACTAAACCAAGTGGGAGCAGAAAGGAAGGAGCAGCTAAGATAATAGTACAGGCTGAAAAAAAACTTAAATGCATGCTTGCTAATGCAAGAAGCCTGACAGATATAATGGGGGAGCTTGAATTAATAGCTACAAGGGAGCAGTATGATATCATAGACATTACTGAAACCTGATGGGATGAAACTCATGACTGGACAGTTAATTTAAAGGGGTATTCTCTTTTTCGGAAGGATCGAACAAATAGAAGGGGAGGTGGAGTATGTCTATATGTTAAACCAGATCTAAAACCTATTATAAGGGATGATGTCTATGAAGGGAATGATGAAAATGTAGAGACCTTGTGTATAGAAATTAGCAGTGGAGGTAAAAGTATAAAGAACATTTTTGTGGGAATATGCTATAAATCACCAAATATCTGTGAGATTGAGGAAGCTAAAATACTTTTGCAAATGGAGAAGGCATCAAAACTGGGTCATGTTTGCATAATGGGGGACTTTAATTATCCAGACATAGACTGGGGCAATGAGATTAGCGTTACAACAAAAGGAAACAGGTTTTTGGGGGTGCTTAAAGATAATTATATGACCCAAATTATTGAGGAACCAACCAGGAGAGGGGCAATTCTGGATTTGGTCATATCGAACAATGTAGAAGTAATAACAAATATTCAAGTCCTGGAACATTTGGGTAACAGTGATCATAACATGGTCTCATTTGAAATAAATTATCAAAAAACAGATTACTTGAGTTCAACAAAGACTTTAAACTTTAGAAAGGCAGATTTTAATAAACTGAGGTCTAATCTAGTAGTAATACAATGGGATGATGTTTTTGCATGGAAAAATGTAGAGGATAAATGGGCAGTCTTTAAAACATTGTTAGAAAAGCACACTTATCAGTGTGGGTAATAAGTATAAAAGAAATAAGTCAAAACCAATGTGGCTAAATAAGCAGGTAGGGGAGGAAATGGACAAGAAGAGGAAGGCGTTTAGATTCTTTAAATCAGAAGGGACAGAGACATCGTATCAGAATTATAAGGAATGTAACAAAAATTGCAAAAGGGCAATTAAATTAGCAAAAATGGATAATGAAAAAAGGATTGCAATAGAAAGTAAGGTCAACCCTAAAAAGTTCTTTAAGTACCTTAATAACAAAAAAATGAGAAAAGAAAATATAGGACCCTTTCAGTGTGAGATGGGTAGGCAGATTATTGGAGATAAGGAAAAAGCAGAGGTATTAAACAAATTCTTTGCCTCTGTGTTTACCAGGGAAGAATCAAGTTCAATAGTAGCGCCACAGGAGGAAGCCACAACCTCCATATTAATGACCAATTGGTTAACTGAGGAAGAAGTTCATAAGCGACTTGAAAAAATTAAAGTAATTAAGGCACCTGGCCCTGATGGCATAAATCCAAGAGTTCTCAAGGAGTTAAGCTCAGTAATAGCCAAACCCTAATATTTAATATTCAAGGACTCCATTTCCACAGGCTCATTACCCTGATGAAGTAACCTAGTGTTACGAAATGCGTTGGACTGGGTTTCATGCTCAATTCCCAATACCATATGGTGTTTTATTTCTTTATTTGTACCCCTATTGACCCCTGTGGCAGTTGTTTTACGATCTGATAGCCTGTGTGTCTTTATGTGAGCCGAGCGGTGCCGTGCGCAATTGCTGCTGGAGCTGTGAGACTTGCACTGGTAGCGAAGCCAGTGACGTCATCAGCGGGCGCCCCCATGTGGCACAGCGACTCGCTACCGGCTAAACAGAGCGGAGTCACTGATCAAGACTGCCTTACACTACTCTAAGACTCTGAATCTCCGTTGTCCCCTGTGCCAGCCAATTCCCGTTCTGTCAGCCTGTGTCTCCCTGCAAGCTGAGCGGTGCTACATGCTGTGATAGCCGTGAACCCTGTACTGTCAGTGGAACCAGTGACGTCTTCAGCAGGCATCCCCACGTGACACAGCGGCGTGCTGTCGGCATGATACAGGGAAGTTACTGACCGGGACTGCAGTTTACTATTCTGGGACTGGTGTGTATTGTTTTACACTGTGGACTAATGAATTTACAGCAACAAGACGGAGAGAGTGTGATCTATTGATCCAGAGGGCTCCCCTGCCACGCTTGATGACTGCTGGTCTGCTGTTCTTCCCTTCACGTCTGGTGATGAGCGACGACTTCAGCTGTCTTGCTGTGTGGTAACCCCACTAACCCCTTGTCTGATTTTATCAATTTTGATGTACGCAGAACTTATTTTTCCTTAGTAAAGCATTTTATTATACTGTATTTCACTATGTGCGTTGTGCGCCCTGTTCTTGTTTTGTTTCTCAGTACCACAAGATTGGCGTAAAGCAGATGTGGTGCCTATATTTAAAAAGGGAGCTAGATCACACCCGGGGAATTACAGACCTGTAAGCCTGACTTCAATAGTAGGGAAACTACTTGAAGGTTTAATACGGGATAATATTCAGGAATACCTAATGGAAAACAAAATTATTAGTAATAGTCAGCATGGATTTATGAAGGATAGATCATGCCAAACTAACCTTATTTGTTTCTTTGAGGAGGTAAGTAGGAATTTAGACCAGGGTAATGCAGTTGATGTGGTCTACTTAGATTTTGCAAAGGCTTTTGATACGGTTTCACACAAGAGGTTGGTGTACAAAATAAAGAAAATTGGACTCAGTAATAATATATGCACCTGGATTGAAAACTGGTTAAAGGACAGACAACAGAGGGTTGTCATAAATGGAACTTTTTCAGGTTGGGCTAAAGTCGTGAGTAGAGTACCTCAGGGATCAGTACTGGGACCCCTGATTTTTAACTTGTTTATTAATGACCTAGAGGTTGGGATCGAGAGCAAAGTCTCCATCTTTGCTGATGATACTAATTTGTGTAAGGTAATAGAATCAGAGCAGGATGTAATTTCTCTTCAGAAGGACTTGGAGAGACTGGAAACGTGGGCAGGTAAATGGCAGATGAGGTTTAATACAGATAAATGTAAGGTTATGCATTTGGGATGCAAGAATAAAAAGGCGACTTACAAATTAAATGGAGATATATTGGGGGAATCCTTGATGGAGAAGAATTTAGGAGTGCTTGTAGACAGCAGGCTTAGCAATAGTTCCCAATGTCATGCAGTAGCTGCAAAGGCAAACAAGATCTTATCTTGCATCAAACGGGCAATGGATGGAACGGAAGTAAACATAATTATGACCCCTTTACAAAGCATTAGTAAGACCACACCTTGAATATGGAGTACAATTTTGGGTACCAATCCTAAGAAAAGACATTATGGAACTAGAGAGAGTGCAGAGAAGAGCCACCAAATTAATAAAGGGGATGGACATTCTAACTTATGAGGAGAGGCTAGCTAAATTAGATTTATTTACATTAGAAAAGAGGCGTCTAAGAGGGGATATGATAACTATATACAAATATATTCAGGGACAATACAAGGAGCTTTCAAAAGAACTATTCATCCCACGGGCAGTACAAAGGACTCGGGCCAGCCCTTAAGGTTGGAGGAAAGGAAATTTCACCAGCAACAAAGGAAAGGGTTCTTTACAGTAAGGGCAGTTAAAATGTGGAATTCATTACCCATGGAGACTGTGATGGCAGATACAATAGATTTGTTCAAAAAAAAGGTTGGACATCTTTTTAGATGGGAAAGGTATACAGGGATATACCAAATAAGTATACATGGGAAGGATGTTGATCCTGGGATTAATCCGATTGCCAATTCTTGGAGTCAGGAAGGAATTAATTTTTCCCCTTAATAGGGTTTTTTGTTTGCCTTCCTCTGGATCAATAAGTAAGTATAGATATAGAATAAAGTATCTGTTGTCTAAATTTAGCATAGGTTGAACTTGATGGACGTACGTCTTTTTTCAACCTCATCTACTATGTAACTATGTAACTGTAACTATGTATGTAACAATGTATTCTGCCCGTGCGCATGTATGGATGTGAAACTTGGACCCTAAATGCAAAGATAATTCAGAAGCTTCAGACAACTCAAAGAAGTGCGGAGAGATTATGCCGTGTATTACATGAAGAGATAGGAAAAAGAATACATTCGAAAACCAAACAAAAGTTTGTGACATCATCAGAAGGGTGAAGAAATTATACTGGCAGGGGCCGGACATATCGCAAGAAGAAATAACCATCGTCGGGCATAGATGGTACTCGACTGGATACCAAGGGAACTTAAAGGTCCAAGACGATGACCAGAAGTAAGATGGAAGGATGAAATCAGAAAATGTGTTGGAGTAACATGAAGAAGGGAGGCTTACAGGGAAAGTCCAGTAGTGAATCTAAGGCTGCGCTTATAGTGCCGGCGACGGTCGCTGGAAAATCAAATAGAGATGACTTCCAGCGATCACGACCTATCCGTCACGCCGCACTTATTATAAGTGCACGCGATGGCGGCAATGCATTTGTTTTGCCGTTGCTGTCGCGGTTACCTACACTATAAGTGCAGCCTTAAAGGGCGGAAGATGATTGAGATATATATATATATCAAACAGGTGTGTCCCCACCCTAAGGGAGATTCACTGCTATCTGGTGTTGTAGTGCTCACCTGCAGGTTTACAGAATGGGCCTGAGCATCCGTCGATGGTGTTGGGGATAAACAGCACAGGCTTTTGGGGTTGTTCAACATCTTTCTCGGTGCAGCGCCTCCATCCAGCAAGGCTCTATCTTGGCTATTGGTGGTCCTTGCAGGAAAACTCTCTCTCTCTCTGTATGCCCCTGAATAAGTCATACTCCAGGCAGGATACAATAATGACAGGAACTTTATTGGATAACAGCATGAACAGTTCATAACACTGGATCTTCTTCTAACCCTGGAGCAGAACCCAAGGGGACTGAGGCCCCAAGAGCCTCACCTTTGTTCCCTTATCCCCTGGTGGGTTAAGGGGTAATCTTCACCTATTCCCCAAAGGGAGCAGGCACGTGGAGACCCTCTGTCCAGAGGAATCCTGGAACACAAACCCCTCTTCACCCTGAGATAAGAGTTACTACATTTAGGCTGCCGTCCCTTTTTGGTTTCCAGGGGAGGGTCACGGGTCTAAGCCCCAGTAGAGGGTGGTACCTAGGCCTTGGGCCCCCGTCACTCTAGGGAGTTGTTTACTGCAGCAAGGGTGAAGATTAACCCCAAAGCCTGCGCTGGTACCAGGACTTATATCTTAAGGAGAGGAAGTTAGTAGCCCAGGGGGTACCTGGCTATATATATATATATTAATCTCATGTGTATGTATATACACATTGCACTTACCCACTCACCATAAGGGAGTACATTATCCTACCAGATCTTAAACTCCAAAATAAATATTAAAAATGGTTGACAAGGTGATAAGTGATTGAGTGCTTGCAAATAGGGGAGGGTTTGTACAGAGCTATCGGAGGGGTGTGGGAGCAATTACAGAATGCACATATTATTCCCCTGTCTGAGTGTCAGTCATTGGACAGGGGGGGAGAAGGATGCCGTGGTGGGGGCTGATATCCGGAGCACCCTGGAACCCACTACAGCTGGAGGCGCTGAGTACCCGAGAAGAACTACAATAATAGAACCCAAAAGCCTGTCCTGGTCTCAACAATAATGCAGACAGCTCAAGATCTCCTGCTCCCTACAGGTAGTGCACCACACAAATAGCGTAGACTGTAAAACCTCCCAGAGAAGGGGGGAAACAGGGCTACATTTGGAGGCACTTCTGAGATAATCAGGACAGGCTTTTAAGGATAGTGCAGCTGGCAGCCCAGGAGAGGAAGGGGCCAGGCCTCTGAGGCTTCACCAGGGACCCTGGGCACCCATTCGAGTTAAGGAAGGGGGGAGCCTCTCCCTGAGGCAACACCAGGGAGGGTGCTAGCCTGGACCCTTACCGAAAAAAAAGGACTATGGGCTCTATGCAGTAAGCACCGAAAAAGTGCAATCGCCAAGTGTACCTTATCGGCATGATTCTGCCGATTTTCCCTCTCCGTATGCAATAAGTGCCGAATCCCTTCCGAATCAAGCCGAAAACATTTGCTCCCACTCTGCCGTTGATTTGCCGAACAGACACAGGTGTATCGGCGTGCATGGCGGGGTGGTGTTAGGTTCGCAATGAAACTTCTTGCTGAATCTGCCGAAGCAAGCATGTTTTGGATTGAGCGGCCAATTTAAATGCAGCGTGTATTTTTATTCATTCTCTGTGTTGTTGGGAGTGAGAGAGAGAGAGAGAGAGAGAGAGACACACAGAGCTGGGCGATTTACATATTTCATATTGACTGAGAGAGTTGTTGTGTATTGGGAGAGGTTTGTCCTGTGTT
The DNA here is from genome assembly GCA_036426205.1 of Ascaphus truei. NCBI lineage: Eukaryota > Metazoa > Chordata > Amphibia > Anura > Ascaphidae > Ascaphus > Ascaphus truei. The sequence goes on from WSYH01003884.1 coordinate 52,606, forward strand.
GTTCTGTTAACATCTTTGTCTTTTTTTCACTTTGTAAGTGTTCAGTGCGATTGTCTTTAAATTTCTTTTCTGTTCTTTGTGAGTGCTAGAGGTATGGCCGCAAGGTGTGGGAAGAGTGATGCTGGTGTGAGTGGTACTGGTAGTTGTGTGAGTACGCGTCTGAGTGAACGTAGGATTCGGGGGAGTGCTGTTGCTGCGAGTGCGACTGGTGTTGCTGGGAGTGCGAGTGCTGCTGGTGGCTCTGTTGCTGGTGCGGCTGTGGTGTCTGTTGCTGGTGCTGATGGGGTGTCTGCTGCTGGTGCTGCTGGTGTGTCTGGTGGTGGGGTAGTTGGTGGTGGCCCACCTTTGGAGTCTCTTCCATTGGAAGAAGGAGAGTCCAGTCAGCAGCAGCCAAGCTCTGGGCCTGCACGTGTTTGGAGGAAACGTCTGGAGCGGCCACGTAATCCTCGGTTCAATGAAGAGGAAAACAGAGTTCTTGTCACAGGGATTTTGGAGCACTATGACTCTCTGTATGGGCATTTACTAGGTAAGTCTATCTTTGCATTGATTGTTCAAAGACATGTTATCCTAGGTCATGTGAGATGTCTTAATATCAAAATATTATTCTATAATATCTATCAATTAAAGTTAATTGTTACACACATATTCCTTCATGCTTTATAACGACCATAACAATCAGTCTAAAATGTTTGACAAAGTTCATACAATATTTATGCAAGCTTCCTTACATTTGTATGTTTCCACGTAAATGCTCATGTGGTACACATATTCCACCTAAACCAGCATGTTTGGTATCTCTTGGAACAGGTAGCAGTTTAGGAAACTGATCGTTTTTCTAATAATTAACGTCATATATGTTGTATGTATTTCAAGGGCGGACAAGTTCAGCATCCAAAAAAGAAATGTGGGAGCAAATAACATTGGCTGTGTCTGCGTGTGGGAATCATGTCAGGGACCGGGCTAATTGTCGAAAGAGATTCGATGATATCAGGGCAAACTTAAAGAAAAAAATAAAAGCACAACGGATGCATGTAACGGATGCATGCTTCTGGCACTGGAGGTGGGCCGCCAACACAAGCTTTTATCTTAACTCCATTGGAGGAGCAGATGCGGGAAAAATTTGCCAGGGGACAGAGATATCGGAATTTATTCGGCTACATTTCAACCAGGTGACAAATGTTACTGTACAAGGCGTGTCGTAGGTTACAGTTCTTATCTATATTTCCGCTGCTTCTTATACTTTCTTCCCAAAATAAGCATACCTACATATATATCTGTATATATGTCTCTCTCTCTCTCTCTATCTATATTTCTATCTATCTATCTATCTATCTATCTATCTATCTATATATATTTATATCTAGTTGTCCTACAAAAAGAAAAAAATAATATATCTATCTATCTATCTATTTATGTGTGTGTTTGGAAACATTATTGGCTCAGCTATCGTGGATGACATCATTATGAGTAAACATACACAACTTGACCTGCATGAAGGGATTATGTGTACTGATCTTCCAAATAACACACACTGCAACCTTCTACCTTACAAAGCATTCAACATGTTTGCCCTATAGTTGAAAGCTGAATGTATGTGTGAATCTTTGTACAAACAATGGGTTAACATGCATAACCACAAAGCACATCCGCACTCATTGTTTGTCACAGTAATGTATAACTTCGTTATACTGTGTCTGTGCACACAAATGCATAATTCACTTTTTCATGTATGTGTCAATACATATATACATATATACATATAATATATATATATTAGTTATAATCTATGTTACACCTATAAACAGGCCATTACTGCCTAATCAAGTCTTGCATGGAAGATTGTGCATTGAAAGGCGAACATTAATAATTTGCACAAACCCATTTGGTTATGTTTTATTAAAGCTCTTTTTTCGCTTCATGTGGTATAATGAGAGCATAAATAGGACCATGTACCATATGGTATTTAATTGTGTTCATATGTAGCTCACTTCAGATTTTTATTTCGCTCATGTACCGGTGTGTGAAACCAGCTGCAATTAATATGTAATCACAGCATAGAGGTGAACAGAGGGGGTGGGGTCGGGCACAGAGCCAGATCACAGGATCATGGTAGGGTCAAGTCTTGTGGGACGGCTTACAGGTGGTAGAACCAAATAAAAGGTCAGGGTGGTGTCACTTCTTGGGGGAGGGACTACAGTTGTTACATGCTGACAAGGTGAACAGAAGTTAATCACATTCATTAGAAATGGTAATTATCTGAATACTTTAAATCCACCAGGCCACTATATATGAAAACGTACGTTAGTCATTCGTTCACTCATATCTTCTTTTTACCTTATAGATACGCCACCTTATTACAACAGTACCATCTGTGAGCGACACACTGCATGTGTTGATGAGTGTCAGCCACATTGAGCGCTACACCTGCTTCTCTTAAATGTTCAGACAGATCACTAAAAACATTCATTCACATTTCCACAATTAGGTACTGAATTATAAGCAAAGTCAACTTTGCTGTCATGGTAGTGATGTACATTATTATTGTTAGATTACTACACAACATATGCAGTGTATGTACAACAGAACACTTAATTTTACAAAGCATTCCTGCATGAACATTGTATGTTGTATGGTGTTTAAAATAAATGTGCCAATTAGGTTCACATGTACATTTATGTTAAGATGGATAATGTACAGCTTGCCTGAAACATATCATTGTCATTTCGTTATGTGATGCTGATATTTAGCCATAAATACTCCCACTACACAAACTTCATGCTAATTATGTACACATGTCAATACAATTCTGATGTTATTCTTCTATATTGTTGCTCCTGCAGCTCCTGGGACACCTGACACTGAACATGTCTCATCACCTGTCTCATCACCTGTCTCATCAAGGTCATCATCAAGCAGGGAAGATGAGTGTTTGAGGTGCAGCACATCTAATGTGTACATTTGTCGAATTTCATGTGCCATGCAAACTAAATGCCTTTCACATGTAATTAACTTCACATCAGTTATTGTCACAGAAGATGTAGTGTTTCCTGACAACATGTATTGTGTGTGTTGTAACCTATCAGCTAGGAGTTGTGAGGTTACAACAACCTTTCATTCATTCTTCTTTCAGACTGAGTCGAAACATCATTGTTACTTCAAGCATCATCTTTTAATTGGACACAAATTAAAAATTATGGAAACATGTTATGTGTTCCACTATGAAAACAACTATCATTATATTGAAAAACAAGTGAAAGTTCCATGGCAGTTCATAATGTCTTTCTTTATTTGTAAAACCAGATGTTGCCGCTCAAGGACAAATTCACTCAAGTGACCATGAAGCTGTTGCCACTCCTGGATTAACACAGCATTCAAGTCCTCCTGCTCATGACACCTACTGTCACGGGAGACTCCTGTGGCGGGTAGGATCTCGGTGGCCGGAACAGCACGAGCGTAGTAGGGGTCACAAGCAGGGGTCCGAGGCAGGCGGCAGGTAGCGAAGTCAGGTAACAAGCAGGGGTCCGAGGCAGGCGGCAGGTAGCAAAGTCAGGTAACAAGCAGGGGTCCGTGGCAGGTGGCAGGTAGTGAAGTCAGGTAACAAGCAGAGGTCGGCAACGAGGAGACTGGAACAGGACAGGCGGGGCAGGACAGGGACTGAGAACAGGGAGCAGGGACTGAGACCGGGGAGCAGGAACAAACAGGGACAAGCCAGATTACTAGCAAGGACCTTTACTGTGAACAGACTATAATACAGGTACAGGTACATAAACAGATCAGGATCAAAGACAGGCATGTGCATGGGAGTCTGACTTGAAGCAAAGGCAAACACAACAGACAGGAAGCAAGCTATAAAGGACAGAGACAGGAGCAACAAGAAGACAGACAGACAGAGGAACCCAGAGCCAACAGAAGGCAGCAGCACACTCAGTGGACAAGGAAGCTATGGCTAGGCAGGAGGTCTAGGCGATCCTGACATTACTCCCCCCTCTCAAGAGCGTTCTCCGGACGATCCTCCAGGCTCTTCCCGGAGGCCTTAATGAAACGGCGACTCAAGGTGACCCACCTCTGGTGGCTTGTCAGTGGGCAGAGGGTACACCACAGGTACATTGGGTGCGGCAAGGAACCTCCGAATGGGTGCGTTCAACCCAAAAGCAGGGGCAGAGATATCAGGAACGTGGGCAACAAGGACGGGTGCAGCTTTTCCACATGAGTCAGTGGGGACACAGAGTTGGCTCACCATGGTCTCCTCTCGCGACTGCCGTTTCGTGGCATCAACCAATGAAAGACCAGCTATTTGAGTTTTCAGCTCTTGAAGCTGTCCTTCTGCACTTCTTTTCCCACTCAAGGCAGTTGTCAGTTCAGCTTCTTCTTTTCTGATCTGCAGCTGCCGGTACGCCTCCCAGGCCTTGTCCAGCTCCAGCTGCTGCCGAACCTTATCACGGGCTGTGTGGTCCAATAATTTGCAGGCATCGGCCATTTTGACCTCATAGCGCAGTGTCAGGCCAGCCACTTGACAGACTGACACCTTCTCTCTCTCCTCCTCTTTGGCAAGCTGTGTCTTGAGCTCAGTGATCTGCGCCTGCAGCGCTGTGAGTTGCTGAGATGTGTGTTCAGCTGTTAGCTTTAGCTCTTCCATCTTTAGGCGTTGCTGCAATTTCCACTCCTCAGCGAGAGACCCCTGGTTGAGTGCATTTTGCAATTTTCCACTCAGGGCTTTCATCTCTTTACTGTGATCATTTTGAGCTTGCTTCCATGCATCCCTCATTACGTCTTGGAGCTCTGACAATTCCTTTGTCAAGGTCTCAGCTGCCTGCCTTTTCCAGGTCTCTTTCTCCTGGATGTACTGTTAGAGATGGAGCAGTGTCTCTGCTCCTCCAACTCTTGTTTCAGTCTCTGGACCGCCTTGTGTTCCCTCTCATATAGGGTTACCTGGGCTCTAAGCTCCTCCAGCGAGGCTCTGGTTATGCTCAGTGTGACCTTCAGCTCCTCATGCTGTTCTTTGGGGACACACTGGGTACTCAAATACTCTTCCAGCATCTTTATCTTGTAGGCAGTCTGGAAACTTTCTTCCTGCAGAACTCGCTGCTTTTCTTCAGCATTCACCCATTTCTCCTTCGTGTCCTGCAGATGTGCACGCAGTTCTTGCAGCTGACTCTGCAGCATATTTTCTGTTTGTGTGCGCCGCTCCAGGGAGACACGTTCTTCTTGCAGCATTCTCTCTGCATTCTGCAGTGCTGTCTGCATGTCTAACTTTTCCTGGACAAACTGTTTCTTCTCCTAATTTATGGAGTTTCTTATCTCCTTCACTGACTTGGACATAGAGATTCTTGCACTCCTGGGTTACCATTTCAAAACTGCTATTTAACCCTTCGAAGATCTCTCTCAAAGAACGTAGTTCTGTGTTGAAGTGGCAATTCTTCTCCTCAGAGGCTTCCAGTTTTGCGCCAACTTGAGCCATGAAACTCTGGTACTGCGCATTATCAGCATAGGCCTTCTCCAGCTTACTTGACAGGATTACCCTGTCCCTCTCCAACTGCTCTCTTTCTTTCTCCTGGAGAACACACTTAGCAATTGCTGAAGATAGACAGCTTTGTAGTGCAGTCTTGGCTTCTTGATCCTTATCTAAACGTTCATAAAGACAATCAATCGCTTTCTGTGCAGCTTGAAGCGTCTGAGTAGGGGCATCTTTCTTTTCTTCCACTATTCTTGGGATACGTCTGTGAGTTGCCTTAAGCTGCAGCATATCTCTTTCATCAAATGCAGACTCTGAGGTTAAATTTTCATTCTTAATTTCTTCTGCAACTTCCACAGTAATGCCTCCCTTCTTTTTCTTCTTCTTCCTTGCTTTGAGAAGTTCTGAAGAATCAGTGGTACTGTGTTCACATTTACTGCTCAAGACTGTTTGAGTGGGAGCCATAATTAAACCACACTTCCCAAGAAACCAGTAAAGAGGAAATGTATTTTTAAAACAGAAGCATTGGAATGAACAACAGGAATATTAGACACAGAGAGACACAAGATCGGAGAGCTGACCCTTTGAGACTTTAGCATCAGTCACAGAGATTATATAAATGCAAGGAAGAAAAAAAACATAGACAGAGAAACCTGTAGTTATATCTGAATCTTTAGGCATCAGGCGTAGGGATATCATATAGACAAAGAAAACCTGCAGTTACATCTAAATCTTTAGGCATCAGGCGTAGGGATATCATACAGACAGAGAAAACCTGCAGTTACATCTAAATCTTTAGGCATCAGGCGTAGGGATATCATATAGACAAAGAAAACCTGCAGTTACATCTAAATCTTTAGGCATCAGGCGTAGGGATATCATACAGACAGAGAAAACCTGCAGTTACATCTAAATCTTTAGGCATCAGGCGTAGGGATATCATATAGACAAAGAAAACCTGCAGTTGAATCTGAAACTTTAGATATCAGGCATAGAAATATCATAGACAGCAGGAAACTAATACAGAGAAAACTTGTAGTTAGATCTGAAACTTTTGACATAGGAATATCAGACAGAGAACCCTGCAGTCAAATCTGAAACCTTTGATATCAGGCGTAGGGATATCATATGTTGCAGAGAAACAAACTTTAGGGGAACTTGCAGGTAAACCTGAAACCTTAGAACCAATCATATGAAAAACTACAGATTGCAGGAAAAATCACAGTATGCAGTAACAAAATAATAGAAGCACTCTTGTCTTTTGAAATGAGAACCCTGTGAACAGCAGTGGTCCAACCAGTGATGCAGAGACAAGCCTTATCCAGGAAATGAAAAGTCAGAGTCTAAAAAGGTGGCAACAGGTACTGCAAGGGTTAACCCAGGCACTGCACAAAAATAAAAATCTCAAAGAAAGCTGCAATAGTCTCTGCAGCAACAGTTCTAGTCTCAGAAAAAATGTTTTTTCGTTATGAACGCAATAATTCTTGCAGAACACTTAGCAGCAACAACAAAAAAACCTTTCAAAATCCCAACTTGGATTTCCAAAAAAGAAACGAAAGTACTTATCTTCAACCATGCGGATGTGGTCTGCTGCAGCAGGCAGGAAAGGGTGCAGGCAGAAGAAGAATCTGTTCCAGCGAGATCCAGAAGTGGCCTTTGCTTTCTGTCACGGGAGACTCCTGTGGTGGGTAGGATCTCGGTGGCCGGAACAGCACGAGCGTAGTAGGGGTCACAAGCAGGGGTCCGAGGCAGGCGGCAGGTAGCGAAGTCAGGTAACAAGCAGGGGTCCAAGGCAGGCGGCAGGTAGCAAAGTCAGGTAACAAGCAGAGGTCGGCAACGAGGAGACTGGAACAGGACAGGCGGGGCGGGACAGGGACTGAGAACAGGGAGCAGGGACTGAGACCGGGGAGCGGGAACAAACAGGGACAAGCCAGATTACTAGCAAGGACCTTTACTGTGAACAGACTATAATACAGGTACAGGTACATAAACAGATCAGGATCAAAGACAGGCATGTGCATGGGAGTCTGACTTGAAGCAAAGGCAAACACAACAGACAGGAAGCAAGCTATAAAGGACAGAGACAGGAGCAACAAG